>PVIU01004298.1:0-129245 GCA_004026605.1 Ondatra zibethicus
GAGCCCTCGAGTTAACCTCGCCTCCCTCTGCGGCCGCGTGCAGCAAAAGACAGCGAAGCAGAGCAGGAAGCCTGTGCGCAGGCGTGGCAATGTGCGCATGCGCATGCGCAAGCGCAAAGAGCGGACTGTGCTTGAAGGTCTCGCGAGAGTTACGGGAATAACTGGAGTTTCTCAGCCAGCAAAGTTAAAAGCGATGCCCTTGGCGCCCTAGCTTGTGAGGTACGCAGCCGGCACAAGCATGGCTCTGCCTCTTTAGCTCTTCTGTCCACAGAGAGAAATGTGTTCTGGTTATGGATGAGGCCAAGGGAGATTCCCCAGCCCGGCCACGCTCTGCCCCAGCTATGTCAGGAAATCATGGCCTCTCTTTCCTTATGCCTTGCCCATTTTCTAGACTCTAGATGTTTTCTAAGATGCTGCGAGCATCCTGGGCTGTGTCTAGAAGAGAATGATTCTCAAGGCGTCAAAACAAGATGTGTCTTGCCTACTCTGACGACGCCATGAATCAGGCAGGGAATTTAGTCTCCAGGAGGCCAATGGGGAGCTGAGGCCAGTTTCAAACTGACCCCTCTCCAAAGCAAAGAACAGAAAGGCAGAGTCAGTGCTGCAGTTGTCCAGGAAGGCATAAGAGCACATAGGCCCCAGAGGGACTCCACAAAGGAAACTGGGTGGTACGACAACCTGAGCCCTGAGCGCTAAGCTTCCTGCCTGGAAAAACTGGGAGTTCTTGGCTCTGTGACTTTGGGCAACTTATCCTTTCTATGTCTACATTTCCTTCCTCAATAAAATAGCAATAAGAATATTTACTTTGTTGCCTTAAAATATTAAAAGGTATTAAACTGTCCCAGCACATAATAAGTGCTCAATAAAGGTTAATTCTTGTTTCAAACAATAGCTTCCGGTTTGGGGGTACTTTTAGTATAGAGCAGATATTTAGATATCTGGGCTCAAAGACCATGTCCTCTCCCTGCCCTGTCTTCTGGCTGTGTGACATAGGTGAAGGGAAGAAGTGAGAAGTGCAGCTATGGAGGGATGGTTATTAGTAAAGGTCTACAACTACACAATTCTAAAAATAGGTTTGAAAGTCAATAAATAAGTGTGGTAGTAGATAGTAGATTGCTAAATTATAGCAGAACTTGGATGACAGGGTAAAGAATAAACTTTGAACATTTTTAATCTGGAAAAAGACTTCAACAAAATATCTGGAAAATGGTGATGGTGCATGCCTTTAATCCCAGCACCCAGAAGGCAGAGGCAGGCAGATTTTTTGTGAGTTCAAGGCCAGCCTGGTCTACAGAGTGAGCTCCAGGAGAGCCAGAGCTACACAGAGAAACCGTGCCTCAAAATAAACATACATCAATTAATTAAATAAGTCTGGAAAAAAGAAAAACCACATTCATCGTGATTCCAGAAAAAAGACTTAAAGACATGAGTATAGTAAGCTTCGAGGAAGTGAGCTTTGACTTCATATATGCACACATAAACACATGTACAATATATAACCAAAAAAATAGATTTCTCATTCTTAAAAGAGACAAGAGATCAGGTATGACTCAGTGGTAGATAGAGTGGTTGCCTTAGAGGTTCCTCCCGGGTTCTGCTTCAAGTTCCTGCTTAAATTCCTGTCCTGACTTCCTGAAAGGATGGATTGTGACCTGGAAGTCACTTTCTCTGCCTAAATTGCTTTTGGCCAGAGTGAGCGTTCCATCACAGCAAGAGAAAACAAACTAGAACATCTTCTGACACGGTTTCAGAACAGTCTCAGCCTAAATTTCCTTCCTACAAAGGAAAGGCTTGGCTCTGATTGGCTAGTCACACTATGAAGTCAAACTTTCCTGTTCCTTTGTTTTAAACACATAATTTTATTAAGAAATTGATCATCTCAGCACTCAGGAGGCTGTGGTAGAAGGCTCACAAACTCAAGGCCAATCTGAGCTACATAAAGAGTTTGAAGCCAGCCTAAGCTATGTGGCAAGACCTGGCCAAAAAAAAAAAAAAAAATATATATATAGTGCTGCAAGTAATGCTTTAGGGGAGAGGGCATATTAGGAAGGATTTCACTCAATATGTTATCAGTTCTCTGAACTCTCAAAAAATAACTAATAAAAAATGAGTGGTTTTTTTGCCAGGTGCTTTGGGAAGCAAGTTAGTGCTTTGGGAAACCGGGAGTTAAAACCCTCTTGGAAGTTAACTTGGTATAAGAGAGTGAAAGCCTGTGTTGCTCCAGTTCTAAGCAAATGCTTTCGTTTTCTAATAAGGCTTTCTGCAGGAGACAAACTGTAAACGAGGTAAGTATGAGAACTGCTGCTGCTCGTTATTGCCCAGGACGTTGCTCATTTGTACACCTAAAGGAAACTTTAGGAATGTGAAGGTACCTCAAAATGCTGGCCTGTTAAAATTCCATAAAACAAGCCTCAAAGTTCGGGTCACTGGTGCCTGCCACGAGCGGTGTTTCCAGAGAGAGACTAGGGCAAAGGACAGAACACACCACGGTCAGCAGGAAAGAAGCAACACCGCAGAGTGGGAAGGATTCTCTGCGGCTCTCTCTTTACGTTTGCCTGATTTCATCATCATGAAGTCTTTAGCATATGACAAGGCAGAGAGAAAACCAACAGCTACAGGGACCTTTTCTTAGATTATGGCAGTAATTTTGACGTATAAGCAAATTGACCTTGCTTTATATCTGTGTTATAATCTCTTAAGAATTGAGGCATTGGTTTATTAAATATTATGAAACATTTTGTATTTTTGTCATGTATTTTGTTTGTGTGTTTTGTAATTCTACACTGTATTGGCTGTGTATGTGAACTCTGAAAGAGCAAAATTGGAAGTTCAGAGGAGTCCAAGAAAAACAGAGGCACCCTGTTGTCTGTGGAAAACACTGGCCTTAATGAGAAACATGGCTTCCAGGCCTAGCTTGCTTTTATGTAACTCTGGAAACTTAGTCGGGCTGCTTAGTGTTTCTTTCTGTCATCCTTGCAATGAGGAAGTCAGCCCAACCTGTTATATCTTATACAGTGGATTTATGAATAGATTAAGCAAATGTCTGTAGGGAAACATTATAGATTAGCCTATCTACCCTGTGTGGTAATGATTGCTCTATTGTATCCAAACAACCTGGTGTTGCTAATATAAATATTCCCTGTACTTTAACATTCTTGGCCTTCTGGGTGATTGAGCATAAACTCAATATTTGGCTAAGTGTCATTTCTCCAAAGCCATATAATCATCTTATTCTGAATAAGTTCCCCTAATAAGACCCCTGTAGAACAACACATTCTAGAAGACAATTTTTAATGCTAGTAAATGAGATTGCATCCATTAAAATATATGTGTAATGTATGTGTGATATATGCATATGTTATTTTTATATATTATGTTGCAAGGTATTTTCAGGCATTAAAAAGACTTGAAAATTACTAACAGTTGCTTTTTGCTTGGTGTTTAGACAAAATTAAAAAAAAAACATAGACTTACCAAACAGTTCCTGAGAAAGACGTTAAAGATGTTTCAGAGTCACTTTTTAAAAATAATTTTAAGTTCATTCATTATTTGTGTATGTGTATGTGAGAGAGAGAGAGGGAACAGACATACATGTGGAGATCAGAGGACAACTTTGAGGAGTTTGTTCTCTCCCTAGGATAGAACTCAGCAAGTTGTTTTGCCTCCTGCACTTCTACCCATTGTGACATGTCACCAAGCCCATCATTAACTGGGTTTTTGTGTCTCTGACTGAAGAAAGAATGCTGTTCAAGAGGCAGTCTGAGCACTTGTCCTTGACTGTTTGTAAAGAGAGACTCAAATGTCTTCAGATCGTGAAAAGTTGCTTACTTCAGAAATGTTTTTAAACTTCAGTTTAAACATAAACACTAAATAAGCCACATTGTTATATTGGGAGGATTGGGCTTGTTGCAGTATTATTATTATAAGCAACCATCCTGGACAGAAAACAGAATTTTAATAGCAGGAGATGCTAGCACAATTGTACTTAGATCTGCTGACCATCTGAGGGAGTTGGAAGTTAGCAGCTGCATCTCTAGTTGATCTTTGCATATTTTAACCCAAATATGGTAAAGGGAGGGGCTACAGAAGGGAGTGTCCATAGAATAAACAGGCTCGGAAGTTGTGACAGAAACAATTGTTAAATACTCGAGAACTCTGTACTTTGCACTTCTTGCTTAGATCTAAACTTGGAAACTTTTCTGAGGAGTTAAGTGTCCTTTGACCTCCTCTCTTGTGAATTGCAGAAATCAGACCAGTCTACTTGGTAAAATGACTGCTTGTGTTGCTGAAGAACCTATTAAAAAGATTGCTATCTTTGGAGGGACTCACGGAAATGAGCTGACAGGAGTGTTTCTAGTTACTCACTGGCTAAAGAATGGTGCTGAAATTCAGAGAGAAGGGCTGGAGGTGAAGCCATTCATAACCAACCCAAGAGCAGTGGAGAAGTGTGCCCGATACATTGACTGTGACCTGAATCGTGTTTTTAACCTTGAAAATCTTAGGTAAGACTGTGTTCTGTATTCTGTGAGAGCTTGCTTGTGTGAAAAGCGGTAGTCACTGGGAGAAAGAACACGTGCGTGCTCAAGTCAGTGGTCAGACCCGTGCGTAGAGCGTCCTTAATCCATAAGATCACTTTCACTTTTAATCAGGCTGCACTGTGAATTATGCAACTACCCTAACTCGGCATTCGCATGCTCTGCTGTAAACTTTTTACAGCTCCAGGCTTTGCCAGTTATTCGTTTATTTACTGTATGCTACGCAGTATACAGCAACAAATGAGAAAGATCTTTATTTCTGACTCATGTGTCTTGAAGACACAAATACAATAATCCTATGCATTAAATTTGTGTTTGGGCAAGCTTGGACAATGTGTGAAAATAAAAATAAGACTCCAAATTCTTCTTAAAAATAAGAATAAATCAATGTTTGGTCATTATGTAAAATTAATTTGGTCACTGTAAACATGCCGTTTTGTGGGAAATTCACCACTGTGCTTTCTTGTAGGATGTGTTTATGATAAAGTTCTAGCTGAGAAAATGATGTCATTTTGATTGATGTTTGTTGAGTGAAAGAGCGAGTAAGCATCCAGAGCCTGAGCGCATCGGGGCAGTGTGCGGCCGGAGGGAGAAATGTGTTCATCTCTAGTGGTGAGCTGTCACCACTGAGGAAAACAAGGGCTAAAGACACCTCCTCCGACCTCTCTGAATTTGGGTTACAGCTGATTTAGATAGTTCCATGTGGTGTGTATGGTCACCATACTCTAGGTTGGTAAATACCAGTTATTTCTTCCCTTGTCTATATCATGATATTTGCTATTGTATATGCCTCTAAGTGTTTTTCTTAGCATCATTTTTTTATTTAACCTAAAAATATTGTTAAGCATCTACCAGGTGTTGCGGATGTACAAAGCAGTGTACATGATGGTTTTTACGCTTGGCTGGTTGGTAGACTGCTAGCTAAGACGAAAGGCGTCCAGAGGAGCACCTAACAGCTTTATGTGCTTGCTTTCTTGTCTTAATGCACTAGGTTATGGGAGGCACTGTCCATGCAAGAATCTAAGCTCTTGTTAGTTTTTATTTTGAGACAGGGTCTTACTAAACTAACCAGGTTGGCCCTGAGCTTACTCTGTAACCTAGGCAGGCCTGAACTTTTGACCCTCCTGTCTCACACTGCCAAGCAGTTGGAATTATAGGCCTGTGCTAGCAGGACTGGCCATACACTTGTTTGTTGATAAATGCAAGTTAGATAATTCCTCGGCCCAGTCTTACCACAGAACAAAAGAACATAGATAAAATAAAATTCATCTTTACAAAATATTTGCTTTCCCCGGAAATTATACAGCAGTGATACTTTGTGCAACAAATAATTTTATTAGCAAAATTTAAATTTCAGAAATACTTTTATCTTCATGATTGAGGTTATATCAGGACAATTAATGTTTATTCACCTAAAATAGCTATTAACTAGCACATATATGACAAGTAAGATTTGTTGAAGAATGAATCCTGTGTATTGACTTTCCTGATAGCTCTGAAGTGGATTGGGCAAGTTTTCTTACTAAGAACCGCCAATAGTACCCGTTCAGTGACAGGTTCACGTTCTCTTTCTTAACAGTCTTCAGAGGTTAGACAGCTCTGTCTCCCGGTGATTACGAAAATTATGAGATAAATAACCAATGAACCGCTTCTGTGCACCATCTTCTAGGTAGCTGTCTTTTCCTACATCCCTCATTTCAGTGGTGACACCATTACCCACAAGCGCCTCACAGAGGCGACCTGAGAGCCATCTCTGCTCTCCAGCCCCCTTGTCTGGTGTGGTAAGTTCTCCCACACACTCTTTACAGAACTCCACAGAGCAGCCAGGCCTGCATTCACAGATCTGTAATCTCTGCTACTCAGGAAGCTGAGGCAACTTATCAAGATCCTGCTTTAAAATAAATAATTCAAGAAGTGGACTGAGGTTGTATCTCAAATGGGAGAGTACTTGCCTAGCATGGATAAGGCGCTGGGTTCTCTCTAATGCTATAAAAATTACATATATATATATATATATATATATGTGCACTCTACAAAGCCAACCTTCCTCTGTGTATAGATAATATAGCTTCTTACAGGACCTATATACATCCAGTTTAACCCAGGCTTCTTCCCATGAGTTCTTCATGTGGTGACCACAGCACGGCCCCTAGCACAGAAATCTGCTTTCCCATGCTGGATGTTCTTTTTAAATCTACTATCCAGAACAGATCTAAGCAACCTACTGTTACAACACAGCTATTATAGCAGTGTGGCTACTAGTGCCGCCCAAGGTCTGCCCCTGTCTATTCTCGCAGTCTGGTCCTGTGGGACTCTTCTTATGGTAACTGGACACCCCAGGCATGAGAATTTAGAGTGTCCACTATTTTTCAAAACGTAAAACTTGACTCTGAGCATCTGAGAGGGTCATGGTGCCATTTATCCAAATGGAAATAATTAAGTTCTGGAGTGACCTTGTGAGATAATATGAACTAATCTTATATGAACTAATCTTGAGTTAACTTTGAAAAACAACTGTGGGGTGTGTGTGTGTGTGTCTGTGTGTGTGTGTGTGTGTGTGTGTGTGTGTGAAAGAGAGAGAGAGAGAGAGAGAGAGAGAGAGAGAGAGAGAGAGAGATCACATTAGGAACTGTATTTGATTGCAAATAGAAACTCAAGAATAGTAATCTAAACTTCTTGTTCATGAACATTATGTGCAAATATAGGTGGCCCCGGTGCAGTAGCTTCCCGATGTCACCAGTGCCTTTGGCTCGTCTGTCTTCCCACTGTGCTTTTCTTCACATGCTCTGTTTTATTCCTTATGGTCCTGGTTTCATTATCACAAAAAGGCTGATGCACCTTCCTGGTTGCAGATGTGATTTCCAAGTAGGAAAGACTCTGATACAAACTATTTTTTTAAAAAAATGGCCAGTTAATATAAATATATAAAATCATGTAAAAATATATATGTTTGAGAAACAATAGAGAAGTACAAGTTTAAACCATTATCATGCATAGAACACCCTCGGAGTTCTCTTCCGTAGTCAAACTGAGAGGCCGGGTGAAATATACTGACACAGGCAGTGCTGACAGGCAGGAGAAAAGGAGAAGAAATGAATGGAATCATAACAACGGTGAATAAAATAACAAAAACCTTTGTGAATTCTTGAATCTATAAAATTGTAAATTTCGTTCAGACAACTGCAGGCCTATAATTCTAGCTACTTGGGAGGCTGAGGCGGGAGGCAATCCTCCACCCTTCACTACAGAATAAGTTTAAAGTCAGCCTGAGAAAATTAGCAAGACTGTCTCAAAATTAAAAAGAACAAGAAGGAGGTGCTAGGACTGTAATTCAGTGACAGAGCTCTTGCCTAGCTAGACGAGGCTCAAAGTTCAATCTTTAGCACTGTTTAAAAAAAAAGTAGTAATATAATGATCACTTATCAACCCTTGTTCCAGAAAAATATATGTAAGTATGTTTGGTAAGTTTTGTACTTTGGGAGGGAGGGTTTGTGGTTTGTTGTTTGTAAACTGTGTCCTAAATCAAACCCAGTCTTCAATTTAAAATACCCAATAAAGATTAAGCACCTGAGTTGAACTGCGTCTTTGCATGAGAACCGCAGTGGCAGTGGAGGGTGCAAGGCACCATAACTACAAGGAAGTGCTTATCAAATTAAAGACTATGATTCCTCAAAGTTGAAGTCACGTGGTAAATTCCACTTGCAAAGCCCTACCCAAGACCAGCACATAAATAAACCTAGCATGTTTATAAGCACACCAGCGCAGCGCCGGATATATGGGATCAGCAGGAACAAAGGTGCAGTTTTTCGTTTGCATAAGTTTCTAATACATTTTCATGTTCTGCACGGATTTTTAATATACACATGAGGTTTACAGTTTGTTCTTTGTGTGCTGTCCCCATTGTGTATTTATGTTATCCTAGCCATAGATGACATTATTCTTTTTCTTTCTGCTAAAACAGCAAAGAGATGTCTGAGGATTTGCCGTATGAAGTGAGAAGGGCTCAAGAAATAAATCACTTATTTGGTCCAAAAAATAGTGACAATTCCTACGATGTTGTTTTTGACCTTCACAACACGACTTCTAACATGGGTTGCACTCTTATTCTCGAGGATTCCAAGAATGACTTTTTAATCCAGATGTTTCACTATATTAAGGTAATCTCAATGTTATTAATGTGTGTTAGCTTAGGATCCTTTCTATTTAAGTCATTGAAAGATGTCAGGAAGGCGGGACAAAGAGAAATGGATTGTATCCCATGGCCAAATGTGAGGCTTGATGAAGTGCTGCACAAAGAGACAGAGGCAGTGCTGACAAGAAGAGAAAAAGAAGTAAAACAATAAACACAATGAGGAAAATAATAAAAAGTCTCTAAATACTTGAATTTACAAAGTTATAAATTTTATCCAGATAGTCACAAAACATGTGGTATTTGGTAAAACCAAATAAAATTAATAGCAAAATTTAACTGATGCAGTTGAAACATGTCAATTGCACAGCTTTAGGAAACTCAAGAGATCATTCAGGGTTGACTAAACTGTAAAGACAAAGAGTCTTGGCTTTCTAGTATCTTACCCTTGGCCCCATCTGGTATCTGTGACTGAAACACCTCTGCTGTTCAGTGTGTTTCATGAGAGCATCAAGACTTCAGCCCAGGCAGCTGGGTACAACCTCGCACTCACTGGAGATGCAGATGACTGCTGAGCATGATGACTTATGCTCAGCTACAAGATGAGGCTCAGAAATCTGCAAAATGAAAAATTCCACCACCCAGTATCGACAACTAGAGAAAAATTTGCTAGAACAGCAGCACTATCACAAATACTGAATTATCTGTTTATTTCTATATAATAAATATTCTTCCTTCCTGAGAGCTGGTATGACTTAATAGAAGGAATTTGACGTAGATATCCACGAGAACCTGAGTTCAAATCCTGACTTTCTTACTCATTAACCTTGGTCAAGATACTCATCTCCCAAAACCTTGCTTCCCTTATTTTATAAAACAGGCATAGTAACACTTAACCCCATGTAAATGCTAAAAGTCTTCAATGAAAAGAAGAGTTAAAGCACTTAGCTTGTGATGTAACTTATAGCCCTTCCCTATGACTGGCAGCATGGAGGCCATAGATGCCTGGAGTTACTGTAAAAGATATTAGGCAGAGCTCTGGCAGCCTTCCTCAAAAGGTCCCCAAAAGGATGGACACAGTCAGGATGGCCAAAAATAAAAAGCTTGCCTCTGCAAGGAGAGCTGCTTCTATGCATGAGCTTCTTCCACAGCACGGCACCTGTACCTCCATGGTGGTATGGGGTTGGCTCCATGACCAAGATCTATGAAGGACAGCAGAGAAATGGTGTCAGGCCCAGCCACTTCAGCAGAGGCTACAAAAGTCTGGCCAGCCGGCTCCTCCAAGCACTGGAGAGGTCAAAAATAGTAGAAAGGGACCAAGATGGGTGCCACAAGCTAATACTTCAGGGACATACAATCTGGATAGGAACACTGGGCAGGTGGCAGCTGCCAACAAGAAGCATTGTAACAAAAGATGCTGGGTTAATAAATGGCCTCATTCATTTTATAACCTATAGTCAAGGTTAGATTTTTTTCCTTTCTCTTGAGTTTAGACAGTGACTAACTAGTGCTTCTGGGGTCAGAATGGGGGTAGGATTGGGGAGACCACAATGTAGCAATCTTTTTTGCTCACTGAAGAGAAAATTGGATGCCTTCGTTACCATATATGAAACCACATGGCTTATAATTAGTTATGAAAACCTAGAGGCTAGTCCAGGTGTAGTGGCATAAACTTCTAATCCCAGAATTCAGAAGGTAGAGGCAGGTGTGAGTTTGAGATAAATTAACACTACGTAGTAAGTTCCAGGTCACCCAGAGCTACCTAGTGAAATTCTTGTCTCAAATTGAAACCTGGCTCAATTTCTCATCAAAATAAGCAGAAATTGTGGAGGAAATTACCCAGTAGCTGTAGAGATCTGGACCATAAGTAGTAATAGAATTTAAGGCCAATACTCTGCTGAATATTAAGTATAAACAAAGACGTAAACAAAATGTTTTCAGAAGTAGTCAAATATGTTCAGAAGGAATATTTCCTATTTTTAGTTTTCATCTTTGGGTATGGTTTTATGTACATTTTGCCCAGAAAACTAATATATTTTTATTTTATATATAATTCATTTGTTTGTTCCAAAGCTATAACACTGGGTTTTAGAGACTATTTTATAAGGCTGTCTGGCTAATTTTAATTATGATATAAAGCATATTGAAGGGACTATTAACTCTGTAGCAGCCAAGAGAACAAACTATACTTTGCATACTAAGAAAGATGTTTTCAATTTTGTTCAGACTTCCTTGGCTCCATTGCCCTGCTATGTTTATCTTATTGAGCATCCTTCCCTCAAATATGCAACCACTCGTTCCATTGCCAAGTATCCTGTTGGTAAGTTGTACTTCCTAGTGGCACAGGTAAAGAAAATACAACCTAACTGAAACAAGGACATAATCTAGCTACCTCACATATCATTAACCTTATAATGATCAGGTGAACCGATTAACTGTAAGCAGACCCTAACCATATCTAATTTCCTGAATATCTCTAAGCAGATCTCTGGATTTATTCCTATTATTTTATTTGCTGTAACACTCAGACTTTCAAATTAGTCTGATGTTCTCCTCATTCCCAAAACTCAAGTGGAATAGAACCGTCTCTTACTCCACCAAACTGTATTGCAAGGATTTGTATATCCTATAGGTATTTGTGTGTCTGTTGAAGATCAATACTGTACTAGGTCTTTAGGATGTAGCAGTGAACAAGACATGCAGTCTTACCTCAAGGAGCTCAGGGTCTAATGAGAAGATGGGACTGTAGTCAGATAATTACTCCGTAGTGGTGAACTACTATAGTAGGGGCAACTCCATTCTGTTTTCTAGGAGACCTACTAGTATAATTAATTATCTACAACTACACTGTAAGCAAAACTGCTACTACATCTCAAATCTATTTTGTTAGATCTCAGATGTTTTAAACAAGAGTAATTTGAAAGAGACTTGAAAAGTAATAGAAGCAAATAATTTTTTTAAAAAAATAACTCTCACTATTCAATTGGTAGGATGTTTTGTTACATGGTTAAAGTAATTTATTATTATAATTAGAGAACTATATCCAAAAATATGTTCATTATATAAGCTAACTATCCAATACATTACATAGTTTAAATAAACCAAAGCTTTGGCCTGAGTCTGCAGCTCAGTGATAGAGTCCTTGCCTAGTATTCTAATACTTCAAAATATACAGATAGACATACAGATAGATCGACAAAAATAAAAGCAAACCGGAGCCTAAATAACACAGGATAAGGCTATGCTTGCATAGCATGTATGGGTGCTTTCATCTAAACTCCAGCACTGCAATAATAATAACAGGATAGATAGCCTAGTTCCATTTGACACTGAATAAAAGGATGAGACTTCTGAAGTCTGACAGATCAGGCTTGGTCTATGATATTTATGGTTGGTACTTTTTTCTAGCTATAACAAATGTCTGCTGATATGTTGGTCCCTTGCAAATAGAGCTAATTTTTAAAACATTTTAACCCAAGGAACTATAAGTACATTATAAGTAAGAAATGATAGTGTGTTCTCCTTCTAATTTTGAAATTTTCTTTGGAGTTTATTTATTAAATGATGAATAAAAACACTAAAGATCAAGAGAAAGAAAAATCTTTTTATTCAACATTTTATAGTCACGAAAACTATCCATACAAACTTATTTTAGCTGCTACTAACAGTATAAGGACCATTCTAATGCCAAGTTGCCTCAAGTCTCACAGGATCATTCTAGATAAACTTAATCCCAAAAGATGGGTTGTAGTTTGCTGCAGCCAGCCTGACAATCAAACCCAAGCATATCCATTCACACTTCACACCCTCAACACGGAGGAGTAGCTAGACAAAATCTTCTTAGATTCTAGGCATAACCTCATTTCAAATTTAGCACTTTTTTGACCATTGTTTCTTCCTTTCCATCCTGAATGTGTCTTGGTCATAACATATCCTATGGATTTAACAATTCTGCACTGGTAAGAGATCTTGGGCCGAACTTAATTTTGACTTTGAAAAATATTCTCAACGTGGGAAAACAAACATGATTCTTGCACATGAAGTATCCACCTCTATCACTCTGTAGCCTTTGCTCTCCATGTAGATCTACTTTACCACATCTTCTGCTTCCCTCAAAACAACATGAGGGACCAGCATCTTTTTATTCTTCACATATTCTGCCTCCCTCACAACATCGTGAGGGACCAGTATCTATTTATTTATCTTTTTATTTTTTATTTTAATCTTGAATGTGTCTTTACTGTGGTTCTCTAAACATCATTAAATAAAGAGTGTCTCAGGTCTTCCCTGCACATCCTTTATTTGGGGCCTTCAGTCACTAGAGTCCTATGATTACTGTAAGTGCCTTAAGCTATTCAGCACTTACTCTTGAGCTGAAAACAAGGTACTTTTACCTTGTACTGTGGATATTCAACCAAAACTCTGGTTCTGTTAAAACAAAGAAAGATGACTTTGAGGTGGATAAATAACCTCTCCTGCAATACACAGACATATCCAGAAACATATTTTTGCAGAGTTTTACAAATTATTTATGTATAAATAAATACCATTCCAAGACCTATGATACCACATACGTAAAGAAAGGTCTATTTATACACATAATAAAAATAAGCACAACAAAAATTTTACATGAAATGATAAAAATGTAAGTTTTTCTTTCTTTCTTTGTTGGTTGGTTTTTAGTTTTCCAAGACAGGGTTTCTCTGTAGCTTTGGAGCCTGTCCTGGAACTAGCTCTTGGAGACCAGGCTGGCCTCGAACTCACAGAGATCCACCTGCTTCTGCCTCTCGAGTGCTGGGATTAAAGACGTGCACCACCTCCTGAAAATATAAGTTTTAATAGACTAGGAAATAGTAGAAATGGGTGAAAATCAGATGAGGGTAAAGGAACTTATGAGTTTTGTGAAGTTAAATGATAGTGTGCAGTATTCGAATTTACAAATGGTTTAAAGGATGGAGAGGTGGTGACTGAAGGGATGATTTTGTGGGAGGTTGGGCAGGAGAAAGGGACTAGGCAAGTGGTTAGAGAAAGAACCTGTAGTGCTGAGCATGGAAAGACATGATAGTACAGGCACAGTTTTACTGGGGATAGAAGAAATGAACATAATTTTACAGAAAATGAAGAACAATCTTTGCACCATCTTATCAGTAAGTTATAGATATAGTGTTATAATAAGAATGTTGCTGAAAATCACATAAACTAAACCCAAAGCTTAATTAGATAGATTTCTGACTACATAGACATATTTCATCCTGCTAAGGTGACTATGAAGTCCATGGCAGTTTCTCGTTGTAGTCACCTATTACTTATCAGCCTCACTTGGTCTGTATCTTTTACTAAGTAGTAAGTTTTTAATGTTTTGATAATACTGAAGGGCATAAAAGAAAAAGGTAACCCTAAGTTCCTACTTCAGCACAGCTCTGTGGGTTTCCATGTTCTGTATTTACTCTGACATTGTCTCTATTATTTTCCATGATATTAAACAGTCACAACACTGGGATTCTGGATCTTTATATTTTAATGCTTAATCTTTCAGCATATTCTACAACTTACATAAAAGTGATGTGTCTGCTTCTGTACATAGGTATAGAAGTGGGTCCCCAGCCTCAGGGTGTTCTGAGAGCTGATATTTTGGACCAGATGAGAAGAATGATTAAACATGCTCTTGATTTTATACAGCTTTTCAACCAAGGTGAGTGTTGGGTGGCAGTTGTTTCCATATGTTTGTGTACGTGACTTAACCATGAGGGGTCTCTCTGTAAAAGTTAACCACTAAACATTGAAATATGAAGAGAATCTAGGTCATGTTTATCACATTTATGATCTTAAGTAGTTAGCTCTGTGTGTGTGTGTGTGTGTGTTGTGTGTGTGTGTTTGTGTGTATTTTGCCTTCCCACACCTGAGTCTTACTACCTAGGCTGGCCTTGAACTCTCAGTCTTCCTGCCGCAGTCTCCCAAAGGCTGGCATTACAGATGTGTGCCATAGTCAGTTCCTAGAGTGAAAACTATCTTTTCACTTCAACAATTCCTCAAGGAATGACCAGTAGAAACATTTTAAAAAAAAAAAAAGCAGCTCTCAAAATAAAGCTCCCAAATTAAGCCATTTTCCTTATCCCATTAATTTCCATTTTGAACAACAAAGACAGAGGAAGCCCACCCTGCTATGAGAGTCTAGAAGGCTAATGGTACTGTGGAGACATTTTCTTCAATGGCATAGCCACTAGTCCATGCTCCTGTAAATTGTCCCTCACCATGCTCTTTAAGCAATCCTAAGGAAACTTACTGGGTTAGAAGAAAGACACAAAGGTAGAAAGGACTGAGTGGGAAGCAGAAAGTGATGAACAGGAGTGGTGAGGAGATAAGAGAGAATAATCGAGCATCAATATGATCAAAACGTATCACCTACACATTTGAAAATAAAACCCATCATTGTGAACAGCTAATATATGGTGGATAAGAATATAAGAAAGACTAGAAAGTTCACAAGTTCAATAAACATAAGATGTTCAGGATCATGAGTAATCAAAGGAGTACAAAATGTTTTCACTCATGAGATTAAGAAAATATTCAAATCTGATATTAAGTTTTGGCAAAGCTGTAGGAAAAAATATCTCATTACTTCCTGGTGAACATATAATTTGGTAAAGACCCTTTAGGGTATAATTTTATAGTGTTGCTTCTTTTTTATTTTTGCTTATCTATCGTTTGTATGGAAGAGAGAGTGTGACCTATTTATATGGTATACAAGTACATGTGTGTCAGTGTATTGCTGGGCCATGTGAGGACTTTGCGTGTTCTGTTTTATGACTCCCTGCCTTATTCCTCTAGGATAGGATATCTCACTGAATCTGTAGCTAGGCTGGCAGCCACAAACTGGGCAATCTTTCTGATTCCTTCCTTTCAGGTCTTTATGTTGCAGGCACACAGGGGCACACAGGGGCACACAGGGGCACACAGGGTCGCATGCGGCCTCTTATTTCGGTGCTAGTGTCCAAGCTCCAGTCCTCACGCTCACCCAGCAAGCACTGTTACCCTTACTGAACCATAGCTGCACCCTCAGTATGTCCTTCTTGAAATGCACAAACCACATGATCCAGCAACTCCATATCTCAAAGAAGCACCATTGCAAGCACATCCAGTGTGTTACATAAGAGCTGGCTGCTGCAGCTTTGTCTCCAATCATAAAACAATGGAAATGACCCAAATGTTCAATGGCTGTGAAGAATTAGATAAACTAAAATTGGACTAGTCTTCAAGAGTGTTAATTTTTCAAAATCAAGCTGTTAATTTTGGAAAAGCAAGATAGCTCAGTGGGTGCCATCACTTGATCTACAAGCATGAGTTTGAATATTTAGCACCCACATAAAAATCCAGGTGTAGCTGACCATTCCTATAGCCCCAGCATTGTGGGGCAAAGAACAGTGACTGCTGAGATCTCACTAGCCAGCCAGCCTAGCCCAAATACCAAGCTTCCAGTTCTGTGAGAGAACCTGTCTCAAAGCAATAAGGTAGAGAGTGACAAAGGACAACACTCAACACCCTGCTATGCCTCTCATGTGACTGCACATGGTGCTCACAACCACACACTCACATGCAATACACACACACACACACACACACACACACACACACACGGTGTAAACTAAAGCATACAGTAAACAAATTGACTTTAAAATAATAATAGTAAGCTAAGTGTGATGGCTCATGTCTGTAATCTAAGCTGGAGAGGCAAATGACTTCAGTGTTCAAGACTAACCTGGGCTACACAATGAAACCCTGTCTACAATAATTGATTTATTATCACTTTCCAGAGTCATAAAACTGAAAATCAGTTCTTATCACCCTTGTCTGAGGGCAGGTCTATGCTCTCTGGTGGAACTGGTGTTGGGAAGATCAGGACATATCCACAAGAGGCCCTTAGATGCCAAGGGTCGAACCACAGTGTGTTAAGAAATTAAACAACCAGGTGGAAGGCACAAACCTGATGGAAGACATGGTATCTTCGTCAGTGTTCTATAGCAACTCTTATAAAAGAAAGTATTTGATTGGGGATTGCTTACATTCAGAGGGTTTTGTTCATTATCACCCTGGTGACGGGAAGCATGGCAGCCTGCAGGCAGGCATGATGCTGGAAAGGTAACTGAGAGTTCTACATCTGGATTGTTGGGGAGCAGGAAGAGAGAGACACTGGGCCTGGCTTGAGCATTTGAAACCCCGAAGTCCACCCCCCAGTGATACATTTCCTCCAACAAGGCCGCACCTCCTAACCCCTGTCAAGTAGCACCACTCCCTAGTGACCAAGCATTCAAATATACGAGCCTATGCGGACCACCACACATGGTTACAAATCACAGTCTGTATTCCCTGTAACATGGATGTGGGGTGGTGACTACAGAGCACCCCTCTTCATCCTTGCATCCCCCAGGCTGTTCTTCCCTTCTTCTTAAATCTGACTTGGCCATGTAATCTGTTTTTGTGCCCCAGAAGCTTGCAAAAGACAGCGCTCTGGAGCTTGTTTTCTTACTGCTCTTGGGCACCCCTCGCGCTGCTATGCGGCTCAGTCCATACTGATAGGAAAAGGTTACAAGATGGAAAGCTCAAGGACCCCAGCACACAGCCACAGATCAAGCTGCAGCCTCTCAAATGTCAGACATGAGAGTGGGGCTATCCCATACCATTCAGCAGCCAGAGGACCTGCCAGCTCACCTTGCATGTGTCATCAAGACAACCAGAAATCAGTCAAAGCCAGACTACACCACAGGAGCTGCTGGTCAACCTACAGAATCACAAGCTCAATGCTTTAAGCTGCTAAGTTCTAGGATAGAATGTTGCATAACAAAAGTCAGCTAGGCTGGAGAGATGGCTCAGAGGTTAAGAGCACTGACAAAAGTCAGCTAGAAGTAGTGACCCATCTCCTCATTCCAATTCCACTCTAAGGAAAGGAAGGCTTTCCTCTAGGCTTCAGCCACAGCACACGATAGCCCTCCATTGGACACAGGTTCCAGTGTTGGCTCAGAGATTGCCTCCTGTGCCTGTGAGCTACTGCTGCTAATATTTCTTGGCACTGGGTTGTTTAGTTTTGCACCATCTTTGAGGGTTGCACCCCACTGTTAAGCAGACTCCCTGCATCCCAAAAGGTCCCTCCTCAGGGGTTGTCAGATGTGCAATGTCCCATTATGCTGAATTAGGTGCAATGTACCCATTATGTTGAAGCCAGCTAGCTTGCTGGATGTCTCTGTGAAGACACTCAGTCACGCAGTGTCAGAAGAAAGGACTCTGCCATAAGCTCGTCCAAACTTTCATCTGACAGTTAATGAACCCACGCCTGCAGAAGGCCAGCATGTTGCTCAAGAACACACAGCCAGGAAAACCAGAAGAGAACTCAGCAGCTCGCATGGTCCTAGCAAACACTGAAATGTGTACCTTGTTTCTACCTCTGTCTCACACACTTGTGGGGAGTATACTGACACAAATGATTCCAGAGTGTGTTTGGCTTCTTGACATTTATGAGCCTCCGCAACAGACTGTTTGCCTTGCGGTACTCTTCACTTCCTTCCTTAAAGTGCCAGCTTCCGTTTTCCTAGGACATTTCTTTCTAGCTGTGACTAACACAGGCCATGTCTTACCATAGGAAAAGAATTTCCTCCCTGTGCTATTGAAGTCTATAAAATAATGGAGAAAGTTGATTATCCAAGGAATGAAAGTGGAGAAGTGGCTGCTGTTATCCATCCTAATCTGCAGGTAACATCTGTTTCTTTGAAATACTGGAAATAATAGTATTCTACTTTGGGGTATAATTGTACTGTCCATACAGCATTTTGTGCCCATTAGCTAATTTATTAGTATTTAAAGTATCACATCAGTTGGGCTTTCATCACTATAATGAAATAAATGACAGAAAAAAATCTAATAAAATGAAAAAGGTGTTATTCTGCTCACCACTCTGGAGGTTTCAGAGTAGCTGCAGTACTTTAGGGTTGCAGCAAAAGCACAGGGTCAAGAAAACTGCACAGGCAAGGATGTAAGCATTTGTAGGACAGGACCACAGCCCCCTCCAGAATCCTCAGTGACCTAAGGGCTTCTCTCGAGGAACCATCTCCTACAGATCCACATCTCTTCCTGATAGGACCACTCTTAGGAACCAAGCCTTTAACACCTGGACCACTGGGAGACACTACCCACCCCAAACTGTAGCAGGGAAGGCCCCAACCCTCTCTGGGTATTTGCCACATATAATGTGTGCTGACTCTATGGGCACATCCATGAGTGTGGCCTATAGTCTCATGTGATTAATAGTATGGAAACACTGAAATCCAATTACTATCTAGAAATAATGATAGCCAGATACTATAACCTCATAATGGGGGAGAGAGGCATCCAAACAAGACTTCCAGAATTGAAAATACCTACCCACGTGCAATTGTAGGGAAAATTATATACATTTTGTTTGGGTTTTAATTTTGTTTTGATGTTTTTTGAGAAAGGGTTTCCCATTGTTACCCAGGCTGGCTCAAAATCATGATTTTCCTAACTCAGCCTCCCAAATTTGGGATTACACTAGTGTTCCACCACACGTCAATGTAGTTTTTAATTTCTGAGCCCTTATATTCTTATATTAGAATAAACATTGAGCATAGTATTGTGGTGCATGCTGATAATTCCAACACTTGGGAAAATGAGACAGCAAGATTACAGATTTGAGACCAACCTGGGTTACAATGGGGAACCTTGTCTCCAAAAGAGAGGAGATGGGAAGGCACGAGGATGGAATGTCAAAAGAGGAAAAGAAAAATCAGAGCTGTCCCATAGAGACACAGCTATGAGTGACAGATCTCCAACTAACGTTCTCTGCTGCTGGCCACATAGTTGACACCTCCCTGAACTTGTTTTTCTGGGACATTCCTGACATGGTCCCACGACTCTACTCTGAATCCAAGTATCACACCTTGCCTGGTTTAGCCAATAATGACAGAGTGAAGGAGCTCTCAGGGCAGTTAGGAGGTTGAAGTCTGGAGAGGTCAAAGGAAAAATCAGGGAATAAGCGAGATCTCAAGCAGCTACAGCACCCACTCCATCATTAGACCTTGAGTGAAAGAGGTGAAAGAGACCTGGAAGGCTATGTGGTGCAAGGCTTTTCAGCTATGAATACACATCACCCTGAGAGCTTTCTATTTAAAAAAAAATAAATAAATTCTTATCTCATAAAATATATCCCGTCTACAGTTTCCCCTCCCTTCACTCTTCCCAACACCCCCACCACCCCTCTTCCCGAGACGTTTCCCTTCAAAAAAGAGAGCTTTCTAAACACTAACAGTGCCAAGCATCTCAGATAATCTGACACTATTGGCTTGAGTAGCCGTGGTTGAAAACCACTGATCCAATTCAAATCCCTACTTAATGGCTCTAATAGCCATCAGGCAACCTCATAAAGCATCCTGCCCACAAATTCAGACCAATAGAGCATATCCTGCCTTTAGCTTCATGGAAGCCAACTGGAAACCAGAGGAGCCATGAGCAATGGTCTTTAAAGACGGTGTGTGCTAGAGAGGAAGAAAACAAGCTCAGGAAACAGGCAGCTGACATTGCCACAGCAACCTCAAACATGGGCCTATTCAAGTGTATTCTCCTCAGTGAGGTCCCTCAAAGATACAAAAGCAGTCCTGGGGAGGTTGAGAAGGCAGGATGAGGACAGTAACCAGCTTGGTTAGTGTTGTGTCCCAAAGTCAGGAAAGATGGTTGGAACTGCTAGACCCTAAGGAAGGGCTCAAGCCAGGTCTGGTGGCACAAACCTGTAATCCCAGCTACTTGGGGAGGCTAAGGCAAGAAGAGCACAAGTTAAAGGCCTTCCGTGGCCACAGAGTGAGTTTCAAGGCCAGCCTAAGCAAACTACTGAGACCCTGTCTCAAAGAAAAAAATAGAAGGCTTGGAGTATAACCCAGTGGTAGAGCTAGCATGTGCAGTACTCTAAAGTTAGTTTTCAATACCATTCTCCCCCCAACCTCATTTCTATAAGAGAGATTGATAGGTTGTTATCTCAGTAAATACGTTTGAATATCTACTAAGCCTGTTCTCCCTGGGATGGAAGATTCAGGATCTGTGTTTCTGAGACGAGGCTAACTCCTCTCACTGGTACAAGAGTATGCTAGCCTCCCAAGTGATTCTGAAGTGCAGCGGTGGCTGAGAAAAAGTACTGTGAGCAGCTCTTCTCAATTTCAGTCAATTTAATCACGTGAAGATTGTTTTTCAATGGGTCTTAGCAGGGAGTGAAGTTCTGCTTTTCTAACAGACTCCCTGGTAATGCTGATGCTGCTGTAAAAGGTTAGGAATGCAGAGGACTAAGCCCTCCCTGGCCTAGACAGTCAGCCAACTCCCCAGATGTTTGGCCAGCACAACAACGCTGAAGATGCTCCAGAGCTCCTATGGTCTGTCTGAAGCATTAGTGTTAGAAGGCTCACATACATCTCAATGTGTCCCTCTTGTGTCTTTTCAATCGAGAATGTCTTTTTTAATGGACAATGTTAGTCATCTACAGTCTGACAGAACAAAATTAAAAACAGGAGAAAAAGCCAAATGTAATTAATTAATGTATTTTGATGTCTCCTGAGAGGATCAAGACTGGAAACCATTACACCCTGGAGATCCTGTGTTTGTGTCTCTTGATGGAAAGACTATGACACTGGGTGGAGACTGTACCGTGTACCCGGTGTTTGTGAATGAAGCTGCATATTATGAAAAAAAAGAAGCATTCGCAAAGACAACCAAACTAACACTCAACGCAAAAAGCATCCGCTCCACTTTGCACTAAAAATCACTGCCAGCTCACAGTTCCTGGGAGTCTTGCAAGCCTCCAGGACTCTGTAAATGCCCCAAGAGCAGGGCTGTGCCTTATTCCAGTTCTTTTTCTCAACTCTTGGGCCCATGCCTCAAGCAGTAAGCATCCAGGCCAGTTTCTGAAAGAAAAAAATAAATTAATGAATGTCTTTCAAATATATTTTGAATGAGTTACATACTGCTCATTCAGACATGTGTGTTTTTGGTTTCTGTGTTACATTACATTGCATTACATTACATTCTGGTAGCTTTAACATAGCTTCACATTCAAAAGATAACATTGAAATCAATGCTACATGCAATTTACCATGTAGCCAGACAGTGGGATAGATTGAATGCACATTTTTAAGTAATGCATAAGTGCTACTAAAAATTAATACTACAGAATATTTTTAAGTTTTGAATTCTTTAGAGTCTTCAGAATTTCTAATTATATGTGATCTTGCTTATGGCCATGGTACCCTGAATGAGTGCTATCTAATTAAATGTGATTTTTTTGTTTTACATGTATTTATTTATTTAGTGTGTATATGTGCATGCACTCACATTCAAGCCACAATATATATGTAAAGGTCAGAGGACAATGTTCAGAAGTGGTTTCTCTCCTTCCACCATGTGGATCCCAGGGATAAAACTCAGTCATTCGTGGCTATAAGCACCCATACCTTAATAACAGTCTGTAAATTTTTATGTGTATGGGTGTTTTCCTACATGTATGTTTGTGCACCCCATGTGTGCCTGATGCCCTCTACGGCCAGAAGAATGTGTCAGATCTCCTAGAAGTGGAATTACAGACAATGTGAGCCACCATGTGGATGCTGGGGATCGAACCCAGGTCCTCTAAAAGAACAACCAGGCTGTTAACTACTTAGTCATCTCTCCAGTCCACTGTTAAATCATTTGAATATATATATTATCTATACAGTTTAATATACATATATATTTAATCTATACATGTGTGTAGTTTTAGCCACTTTCAGTTATATTTTATTTTGATTGAGTCTATAACAATCTACATATCTAGTCCCCTCATTTATAAAATGAAGGTGATCATTATAATGTCAACATAATAATGGCATCACTGTTAGGATTAAACAACTCATGAATGCAAGCACTTAGCTCAGAGCCTAGTGCCCAAGATGCATTTCATCAGCTATCAAGATTAACACAAAAGGCCCTTCATGGTCTGCCTCTCCATCCCCACAACCTCCAGACTCATCTCTTCTTTCCTGTTCTTCCTTTTCTAATGTCTTCATGTTGTTTTGTTCCTATGTGCCTTCACCCAAACTAGTTCTTCCTCTAGAATTTTATCACCTTCCTGCAATTTCTCCCTCCCCAGACTGATCTTGTCCTGGCCTATCATTCAAAATGCAACTCCGTTCTCATTGTGTGTGCAAAGACTTCTAAATCTCCCTCTGTCTCACTCAGTTACTCCTCTGCCCTCTTCCCCTTCCATCTCACCATGACAACATTGATACTATCTTTATCAGTATCTACAACCAGGATGGGCCAAGAAAGGTTGGTAGAATAAATGTATGCATCAGACACATGTCTCTACCCAGACACATTTTGGGAGTCACTTATGTATACTATCATATCATCAGTAAATAGTGAAAGTTTGACTTCTTTTCCAATTTGCATCCCCTTGATCTACTTTTGTTGTCTTATTGCTCTAGCTAGAACTTGGAGTACTACATTGAATAAATATGGAGAGAGTGGACAGCCTTGTCTTGTTCCTGATTTTAGTGGGATCTGTTGAGCCAAAATAATCTCAGGGCCTGTACCTCGAGGCCTATAGGACAGAAAAAAAGCCTGGCTCAAGTTCAGGGCCTATACTTTGAGGCCAGTAGGACAGAGAAAAATCTGGCTCAAGTTTGAGTGAGGATGAGACAGCAAAAACTAGGTAGACGCCCCTCCAGCCAGAGGGAGGGTTTGGCTGCCTCTCATTGGCTGGAGGTACCCCCACATCACAGGATGTCACTTAACATATATAAGCTGACTTTCACAGTAATAAACTGAGTTCCTGCTTTACTCCACTCCTGATTGTCCTGCATCGTGGGGCTGTGGGATGGGCAGATAGAGCACTCATCTTTCCCTGGGGAATAAGGAGGCTCAGGAAGCCTAGCAGGATGGCTTTGAGTTTCTCTCCATTTAGTTTGACGTTAGAGAGTTGGGATAGTTCCTCTTGTTCTTTGCAGTACCCACAGCACATAACACAATGCTGACACACAGCAGGAGCATGAAGTTTTTGTCAGTGAAATGAGAACTGATCTAGTGAGTGTGAAACCATCTTGAAGGCCTTCTCTGGAGGAATGTGCTCTTGAGTCTCCTGGGTGATGCTGAGAGGAGGAGGTGATGCTGAGGAGTCCACCGGAACAGGGTCCCACAGACAGTCATTGTGTCAGGAGGAGGAGCAAGTGAGAACTCTAGAGAATGCAGTGATCAAGGCTTTGGTGCTGAGAGGTACAAGTCAGAAACACATCAGGGCCAGAACAAGGCGTGTCTGAAAGGCCTTTTGCACATCCCCCACAAAAAGCCTAAAGGAAAATGGCTTCTTAGGTGACTCCTGGAGCTTTTTGGTATCTCTACCTTCCCTCCTACCTTGTCTTCAGGAGGCTTGTCACTTAACCTGCCAAGGTGACTTTTATATCTTCCACCCCAACACAGCCACATGAAGCTGATAACAGTTTTTGGCAGGTTGTGGTTCTTTAACAGGTATCAAGTCAGTGATAAGTGAACACCTATCAAGGATGTCACAGTGCTCAGCACTTGCCTCTTGTGATTTCACAGTCCTTAGCGCTCCTGTGGGGGATTTCACAGTGCCTAGCACAGAAAGGAACTCCTGTAGAAGATTCTAACCATGGTTGCCACCCAAGCTTAGTAAGTTTCATAGTGCACAACCAGAACACACTCCATTCAGATTACAGAGTAAAGGACATTGACCAAAATGGAACATCTTATCAAACCAAAAGAGAAGGCTGACATTTCCTGAATTTGACCCCCCCCAAAAAAAATAATAGAGATTTGATTCAAAAACCAAGTCAATCAAAACCTGGAGTCTATAGGAGGTTGCTATATTACAATTTGGGGGGAAACATAACTAGAGCCACAGTAGCTATCGATAGGTTAATTTAGTTCAATGCAAGCATCCTATTTTAGGAAAGAAATCTATTAAGCGGAAAAATTAACTTTTGCCACATCAAATGGCATATGAACTCACCAGGAAGTGGTACTGCATGGATGTGGATACAAGTGAAATATAGGTTTGATGGTCAAAAGTTGAAGGTGTCCCCATCCGATAGTTTCTATTTTCACTGCCATCTGGGAGACTAAACCAACTACAGACATGGAAAAGGAGGTGACAGAGTTACCAGTGATAGTTTTGAGGTAGCTACTGGAAAACAGAACCAGACAACTGATGAAGGAAATGGAGAAGCCACCGAGAGTGTTACAAAATTGACTGAAGACAGAGGATGCAAAAACGTATGGCACATCCTATACAATAAATATTCATATCCTCCCCCTTTTCTACCACCTTTTGATTATTTACACTCGTATTCTCTATTAGTGCCCATAAAGAGTGTCCAATTTTAGTACAATTGGGACTAAGTCCTCACACTCAGTAGAGAAGGTACATTTATAGAACTGGGCTGGATCCCTTCCTTCCTGTAGAACCGTGCTATCCTGGTCGGAGATGACAAAGGCAGCATCTCTTGATACTTGTCTGACTAAACTTCAAAGAACCTGAGTATTTGGGCCAGAAAAAAAAAATTACAACTTTTGCACACTGTTCCACCTGCCTCCAGGTCTTGATTTCCCTGCCCACTAAACTGTGACCTATATTCACCAATTTAGAAAACTATGTTGTTAAGGTAACCAACCTGAATGGAAGTGCTTTATAATGTAGCTGACCAAAAAGACTGTGATTCTTTAAGCAGGTAATTTTTCACAGTATCAACAGTCATAAAAATGTTTGTGCCTAATGACCTAGTCATTTTAGCCACAGAAATATGTCCTACAACAGGCATTCCACCCTTTTTCTATCAGCCCACCCAGAATATCACCATTAACGGACTATTCCTAGGTTATGGGCAAAATCTATTTAACCCAGGATGTGACTATGTGCAATTCCCACTGCTTGCCTTCTCACCAGAGATAGAAGGAAAGAAATTTTTCTGAACTTAGTTATTCAGTAAACTAAGAAAATAAATAATCAAATGTAGTATTCTACCTGATAATAAATTAGTTGAGATTTCTGTAATCCATACCACAAAAGTAATGTTTTGGGATTCAAATTAAAGAAAAAAAAAACTTCCCATCCTATGAGATAACCCAAAAGAATAAAAATGCCCAAAAATAAGCATTAGGATGATGGCAACTCTCATTGCCTCATCATGGAAATCCTGGGTGTTAGCAGGGAGTTATGCCTTCTTATCTCAAAGAGAAGTCATGGGTTTACATGTATGCAAGAGAAACAGCAAAACATGATGGGTAGAGTTGAGAAATTGGAAGGCCTGAACTGCTAACATCATCTGACTGTGACTTCCTATAACTACTTCAAAGGTTACTGAATCAGGCTGGAGAGATGAGTCAGCACCTAAGAGAACTTGCTGATCTTGCAGATGGCCAAAGATGGATTCCCATCACAGCTCACACTCACCTATAACTCCAGATCCAGATCTGGTGCCCTCTTCTGGCTTCCATGAGCACAAGCATGCACATGTGTATACACAGACATACACATATAAATCTTATACACAGAAGATTGATCTTATTTTAGTTTTTAATGAACCATTTTTTGTTTTATGAGCGTTGGTGTTTTGCCTGCATGTATGTCTGTGTGACGGTATCAGATCCCCTGGACCTGGAGCTGCAGACAGTTGTGAACTGCCATGTGGGTGCCGGGAATTGAACTCAAGACCTCTGGAAGAGCAGCCAGTGCTCTTAACCACTGAGCCATCTATCCAGCCCCAGGGTAAGTTTTTTTTAATTCAAACAAAGTTGTCAAATACGTCAAATAAGATTCCAGATATGTATGTGCTTTGAGATGTAGACACTGCATGAGGGTGATGTGTAATGCAGCATGCTAGCTCAGTCACTGAACGGGTATAGCAGCAATGCTTTAGGCCCAAACTTTACTTTTACCCATTCCTGTTAAGAAACACTCTAATATCTCTAGTTGGTCTTCATATTCCCACACGCAATGCAAAGACAAAAACATGGCCATGACATGACAAAATAAATATTTATTAGAAGTCAAAACTATTTCCTCCATGAGGCCAAAGTAGTTTTCCTCTTTATGATTTCTTAAACATGTAGTTTCACATATACAACACTAAAAACAAGTCCATAAGTTAAGTTTTACAAGAATCAGGCATAGTCAGTGAGAACAAAATGATAATTCTGTATCTGGAACTAAGATCACAGTAAATATAAAATAAATTAAAAATGTGGAAGTCAATGCAGAAGTCAAGTATGGCTTACAGAATCTGATGAGGGCCTCACTCAAAGCCAAGGAGACAGTCACCAGGCCCTGAGGAAGGAAAGGAACCTCAATAATACTGTACTCTCTTGGGCAGGTGCCTAAGAGCTCAGTGACTTCACAGTACAACTTTTTACTCCTTCCCCCAACACTGGGAAGGAAGGGGAGCACCTGTGTTATTCCAGACACATGACATAATGTCTAGAATACAGAACTCTTCCTGGGGAAATGTTCAGCTAAAACAGGGTTTACAGCTACTGTCTGAGCATGCTCGATCCCATACCTGGAAAAATCTCTTCTCCCTACATTACTGAAATGTAAATCATGGAGTTTTAAGATGTCCTGATAGGCTCATAGAGTCAGTGGTGTATATTGCTGTTGTCATTGTTGTCATTTTGTTATTTGTGACTTTAGGCACATTTGACATTCAGACTTGTCATTAGGCTTATAAAGACAATGCTAACTTCCATGTCATGTGAAGGAAAAAAACTAGCCCCTGAATGTGCCAACTACAAAAACACCCACTGATAAAACCTATGCAGAAGGATACCTGTGGCCCAGCTATCAGGACATGCTAGCCTCACCTGCTCTGACATGACTTTGGACAAGTCTATGTTCATTCCGGAGCCCAAGTGCCCACATGTATGGTGAGGGATTCGAACCTTTTGAGCAGAACGCTTTTTGTCAAGCTTCCCTTCCTTGGCTTGGTGAACCTTCTTAGCTTGGCCCTCTGGGTGGAAGCCTTTGGGGAACCCCACATTTAGACAAATATCCAGTTCAGAAATGGTTTTGCCAACAAATTCCATCCAAATCCACAGAAAGCACAACATGTAAGAAGATAACGGTCCAGCTGGTTATTTCTATCTGCCCCACTTCTGCCACCTTCTCTCCAAGTGGGGCATGCAGAGCTAAGTGATTTTATCTACCAACTTCCAAGTCAAAGCAAAGCTGAAATCCTAGTTCCCTAGAGCCAATGGTTGCCCTTCAAATAAAGACATCTACTCAAGATGACTCCAGGGAACTCGAGCAATATAATACTGGTTTGTAGAATATCTAGGAACCTTAAATTTACCTGACTGCTTTCTTCAACATCTTCCCCCATAAGTGCTCAGCCCATTTCTTGAACACCCCCAAAAGCTGAAGCAGCTGTTTACCGAACTGAACCACAATCTTAGTCTAGTTCTCTCACTATTCCTGACCATCAGGCACACATGTGCTCCCTCTGCCCATCATGTCCCCCTCAAAGATTCTCTTTTCCAGGGACACAAACATGCTTTGTCATCTTCCCCTCCCTGAGTGTGATCTTTGAGCACTAGAGATCCCGGAAGTTGAGCAGGCAGTAGCTGCTGCTGGCTGGGCAGTCTGCGTTGCTGTAATCACCCACCACCTCTCCCCGACCTGGCCATGCAGGATGGAATCGCCAGCTTCTCATCTGCCCAGCTAAGCTGGGACACAGAACTTTCCAGAATGGAGAACCAGAGTGAACTGCTTTACCTGGTCTCCATTGAGGTTAGCTCACCAAATGCCAAGTTTTCTAAAGACCCAACTTATTTCTGATCCCTTTAACACTTTTTTTTAAAAATCTTCATAATGATCTGTAATTCTATCTCAAACCTTTCCATATGAACCCTTTTTACTAAATACCGGAAGAGTGAGGGGTTGGGGGGACGAGTTATCGCATTTCCAGTCACTGGGAAAATTCTCCAGTCTCCAAACTGACTCTGAAATTTCAAGGAGAAGAAAACTCTGAGGCTGAGGATGTGAAAATAATCCCCAAGTCAGGCAGGCCTTCTTTCCTCAGAAGCCTTCTGCTACAGTTTTGAAATTCACAGTTAACAAAAACGCGCTCTAGCGGGGCATCTCAGGTATCTTGCTGAATCCCCCCAAGGGAGACAGTGACGTGTGCTCATCACCTCTTGGGTTTTAAGACCTGTATATAAATCAGCTGCTATTTCTGACTCAGCTACAGTGAGGCCGGCACTGGGTGATGCTGAAAGAGGATGGTCGCCAAACCCTTCTCCCAGATCCCAGCCTGTCTCCCTCAGGCTTTATGCTTGTTCTGGCTCTAGCTACCCTGAGACCTAGTATATAATACTTACATCCAGTCCAAAAGCCCAAAATCTAGTTCTCAGCTTTTAAAGTTGCTTACTTCATCTGAAGTAATTTTCATTCAAAACTGAAATGTCTTTCCTGAACTAAAAATAAAAACCGTGTGTCAATTCACTATTAAAAACATCTCTCGGTCGGAGACAGTTTTAGCCTTGGATTTCGTTCCAAGGATGGAGTCCAGTTTCCTGTTTGCTGGAGGCTCTGGAAGGGCATTTCCATAGCTCACTGCCTCCTCCCCTAGCAGATCTGACTTAGCTCGGGTCCTCTGGGTATTCTGGTACAGGATCAAAAGTCTGCCACAAATTCAGGAGATGTAGTCATAGTTGGGGAAGTAAAGGAGAAGTCTGGGTTGGAGCTGGCCCCAACAATAGGGCCATTCCAGGAAAAAGACTACTTGCCCCACTCCTCAGACTCCAGTTCCTCCCTTCTCCAGCACATGTGCCTTAGAGCCGAGCCAACCTGCAGTTACCTCACACTGGACTTCAGGAGACTTCCAGACTCAGGACTGCTGGACAAGAATTTGTACTGACCTTTCTCAAGCCACAAAAACCCAAGGTGCTTTCCTTTCAGATCCTGGCTGCTGCCCCTCAGCAGCCATCAGTCGATGTGAGGAACGTTTTGCTTCTAATCCAGCATTTTGCACAGCACCTCAGCACCAGGACTCGGCCTGCAGCATCAGGACCAACCACGGTGTCACATCAGCTCTAAGCCATGCTTCTACACTGACGTTTCTGGAAATTCCTCTAGTTCATCAAATGCATAGAGGGTTGTTTTGCTATTGCTCCTGGAAGAATCTTGGATTTTGTTCACATCCGCTACAAGGAGAGAACAGAGAGAGAGAAACATGGGCTTAGAAGTTTATCACTCTGTACCCTGTTCTTGTGTGTTAGTGTAATCCTTTTTCCTGGCGGTGCTGAGGATTGAACCCAAGGCCTGAGCTACATCCCAGCCCCCAACCACTCAGTTTTCAAAACCTGTTCTAAATAGTGCTATAGAGAGTCAGAGCTAGGGAGGACCTCCAGTTACACTGGTGGGGAAAGCACATGATTCACATGAAGTCATATGATCCACAAAAGAGGGTCCCATACCACCTCACAGCAATAGTACCTGTCCGCCTGATGGGCCCTGGATCTTCATTAAGGAAGGACACATGTGTTTTCCATTCAGTCCACTTCACCTCATTGATCCTGCATGTATGACCATTGTAATCACTACTCCATGATCACATCTCAGTAAGCAAACACATTTGGGATGTTCCAGTCTCTACATAGCTCCTCTTCTGACTGACACAGATATGGGAATGCCCAACCTCCTTTTTGCTGATCCTGCCCATCTCAAAGACTACTGTCCTACAGCCCCTCCCTCTTGGTTACCGCAGACACAGCCGGAAGTCCTCATCTGCTACTTTGCACAACTCTCCCATGCGGAATCTGCTTCTCAGCCATTCTGGTAACATTTTCTCAAACTCCAAGATGGTCCTGGCTCTCTAGGGAGATAAAGAAGCCTAAACTAGTTTCTTCAAGCTTGCTCCGAGAGCCCTACTCCAGAGGAGGGTACACCCTCAGGTACCCCATCTAGTAGTTCACTCCAGTCCTAGTTGTGCTTAATGCATAGGTCTTGACAGTTGAGGTAATCTACAGAACTCAAATATGAGAAAGCAGAAAACTTGGGGACAGATGGTTAAATTGCTTTAAGGTTGACATAAATAGTATGTTTGGACACCAGGAGCCTCCTAATTGAAAGGTTGGGGTCCTTGGAACTGCATGTGAAGGAACATTCAGAAGTCAAACATTCCCACACTCTCTCTCCCAGGTTTTAACTCCATGGAGACTTTCCTGTTCCTGAGTCCAGTCTCCCTAGAACACTGTGTACAATCCAGCTAAAAAGGTTCTGGTAACTGGGAACCCTCTGTGTCAAGCCAAAGCTTCTCCCCCTGTAGCCCTGTGTGTCTATCCCTTGCAGGCATCTCTCCTCCTCGACCCCTACTTTCAAAAGCCACTTCCTAAGTGGCACTGTTTCTAGTCAGCTCACAGTTCTGGTCATCACTACAGGACCCACACTATGAGTTGTTCTCAGGAGTGAGAAATGATAAAGTCCAAATAGAACAGAACAGAAATGTCACTTTCATTGTTCCAGACCCTTCCTTCTCCTGCTTCAACCTGAGGTCACCTTTCAATGTCCACACATCATGGGTGACCATGAATGAAGCGTCCCCAAAAGCCTGCATTTCCCTGCATGTGCTGTTGTTCAAAACCGAAAGAACCTACATTACGGCTCAAGAAGATTCTCGGGACGTGCCCCACACCCACTGGTGCTGATGGCTGTGCAAGACCTCAAGATGAAGTGCTGAACAAAGTCTGTCCCACCCACCTGCAGGCGCCAGATCCGCTCGCTCTCTTTGGAGACATTTTCCACTGTCTCGCCCATCAGGGCAATGAGCATGTTGAGGAGGAGGACGAAGGTGAGGATGACGTAGGTGATGAGTAGGAGCAGAAAGAGGATGGGGTAGGTGGAGTTCTGCTGGATGTTCAGGTCGCCCAGGCCTATGGTGAGCTTGAAGAGCTCCAGCACCGCGTCGCTGAAGCTGCCGTAAGAGCTGCAGTCCTCTTTGTCTTTGGAGCACGTCTCAATCAGCGAGGCCAGTGCTGGGGGCACAACACCGATGACCTTGGGCTCTCTGGTGGCTGGCTACTAGAGAACTCCTGTGCTTGCATTGGGTGCACCGCCGCCTCCCTCCTCCTGGCATCGCAGCTCCCATCTCTCCCCTTCTCCATCTCATGAGGCTGCTTTTCCTGCCTAGCCTCCAGCAATCCCTTTCCGTCAACTGGAGCCCACCCTCTTCTACCCTCCTCTCCCCCCAGCTTGGCGCTCTCTCATTCGCAGCCTACCATGGTTGTGAATTGCCCTTTGTATGAACCTGGCTCCGGATAGACTAAGGTTCTGGCTCTATGTACCTGAGTTACGGTATCCCCCATGAGATCCTGCATCCCCTCTTGATGTAGTGCTAAGAGTTCCCTGTGAATAAGATTGGGCTTGCTTTTCTCTTCTGTGCAATACACCACAGTGGTTTGTTGCAGGGTGAGCAAAATGGGTAGGCTCATGTGTGAGTGAATGCTTGGAGGAATAAGTGAACAGATGAAGGGTCAAATACATAAGCAACATGTGTCCCAGCAAAGGCATCAGACAGATGAGAGCGGCTGCCTAATTTGAGTCAACAGTCACTAAAGGAACAAAAACAACACCCACAAAATTGACATGGAGAAAAACATGCTAAACATGCCATCTCTTTATGCAGTGGTTAGAAATAAAATTGGGTTATGCTGTTCCCACTGGATTTTAAAAAGTGCCTCTATATCTCTGGTCCCCCACAAACTGTAAGCTATCACAGAGATATCTGAAGCAAACAGTGAAAGTCACAAGATGTGGAGGGCCAGAGGAAGTTACCTCAGTGTACTAGTTTGCTTCTAGTTTTTGAAGACTCCCCATCAAGTTTCTGTGAGCTCTCATTTCCCCATCTGTAGAATGGGTGAAAACATCTACTGCATCTGTCTCAGATTATGATGAATGTAAAAGTCTGGGGAAACCACAGACTGGATGGGTAAGAGTGACAGCCAGGGGTAAATCCATGGGGTCACGGGTGATGACACCAGCTTGGTCAAGTTGCTGAGAGAAGGAAAAAAGATTCTGCTTGGCAAACACCAATGTGGCAAGTACTGCATCATCACTGCTGAGGCTGCCGTGTGTTTTGCCATTCTGATATCCAGATAAAGTGCTTTACAAGCACAGGAGTTACTGTTAGATAGGAAGCAATTACCTACTCCAAATCCAAGTAAGAACAGGATGTAAACAAACAAGAACTTCAGAACATCGTGCAAGATGACCTACAAAGAAATGGACATGATTCAAGTGTGAGGTGCGAGCACACCATCGCTGTGCACCCATCTCCCTCCCACCCACCTTAACCCTGCCTTCACTCTGGTCATTCTCCTTCCCCTCTTCATCCCCTTGATGCTCCCCAGTTCCTCTGAGTGCCCCATCTCTACCAGGAAGCCTTCTTTCCTGATTTGTTCCCAAGGCCTCTCTTCCCTCAATCTCACCTCCCAGGACACAGTCTCGCTGAGTCTCCCTGTGACTTTCTCTACGGAGTCTCACATCTGGTCCTCCCTGGGCAGTGGCATGCCCTTGCCAGCCCATACCAACTTCTGAGAACTGATTGTTGACTTTGCATGAGTGTTGTGACCATGGCCACATTAAGAAGAACTGAACAAAACATTCAATTGTAGGATAAAGAAGTTCTGGAACTCTCATGAAATCACCAAATTGTTTGGTTGAAGTGTGCCCAAAGCATAGGTCTCCAATGTTCTAACACATATAAGTGGTAGCTCTGCTACCTGATGGCTGCGTTAACTAAGTTGAAATTGGTAGTCACTCCACAGTATATAGCTATACCCAATTCTACACTTTAAATGAATACATATTTTCAATTGTAACTAAATAAAAGATAAGAAAAAATTGCAAAACTATTCAATCATTTAAATCAAACTTAGTGGAACATGCCTATAACTCAAGTGTGTTGAAGGCTGAGGCACAAAGCCCATGAGTTTATAACCAACCTGAGCTCTATATTAAAAACCTATCTCAAAATCAAATTTTAGTCACATAAACTTATAATTAAGCTACATTTTTAAGATAATAAATATTCATACTTGAGAGTTATCTGGATATTTTCCTATACAATTATCTATGGGGATTATTTGTAGCTATTGTAACCAGAGAGTGGGAATAGTATTAATAATGTGCCACTGCACATCTCTTCCCAGCTGCTAAGTGACACAATTTCAGCAACTCAAATCCTCCATGGTAAGAATATTCATGCCGTGAAAATTGGCAATGCTACAAATATTTAAATCCTGCCGACAAAATGTTCCTTGTTTTATTGATGTCTACATCTAGAATCAAGACAATGGCCCAGAAAAATGTCAAGGCAGATTAAACTTTAAAATGTGGCCTGTCAGCAACCAAAGGAAGTAGATGCAGAGATCAACAGCTAAACACTGTACCAAGCTTCTGGAGACCAGTCCAAGAGAGGGAGGAGTGATAATATGAGCAAAGGGGTCATGACCATAATGGGGATACCCACAGAAACAGCTAGGCTGAGCTAGTGAGAGCTCACTGACTCTGGACCTATAGCAGACAAACCTGCATAGGAGCAAAATAGGCCCACTGAATGTGGGGGACAGTTGTGTGGCTTGGGCAGTCTGTGGGGCCACTGGTAGTGGGACCAGGATTTATCCCTAGTGCTTGAACTGACGTTTTGGAGCCAATTCTTTTTGGAGAGATTCCTTCCTCAGCTTAGATATGGGGGTGGGAGGACCTCGGTCCTGCCTCAAAGTGATGTGTCAGACTTTGTTGACTCCCCTTGGGAAGCCTTATCGTCTCTGAAGAGTGGATGAGGGACTTGGATAAGGGGAAGGTGGGGGTAGTGGGAGAAGGGGAGGGAATAGGAACTGAGATAGGTATGTAAAATGAGAAAAGATTGTTTTTTAAAAAGTAAATTTAATAATAAAAAAATAAAATGTGGGCTGTCAGAAACTCTCAACTGGATAAAGTGCAGAGAATTAGTCCCCGTGGAGGCTTAGCAACAAATGGGACATCATGTCCCCTCCCCACAAGGTTCAGAGAGCACTGTGAAATAAAGGGCAGAAAGATTGTAAGAGCCAAAGGTCAGGGATGATTAGATGGAAACAGTGTCTTCTGGGCATGCCAGGACCAGTGTGCCAATGAACTGCAACTGTTGCCTGTAGAACAGCTGCATAAGATCAAGCCAACCATCATTCCAGCATGAGGGGGTCACCAGCTACCCCAGTTGAGAAGCTATTGATAGTTGATGGCTTCTGGGGAAGAGGGTCAGTTTTTCTTTAGGAACGGGGCCTTGCTAAGTTGATCACATTGCAGCAGATGACTCCACACCCAAGAGTATATGCACAGCACAAATTGGAATCATTAGGCATGTATATGTGTATGTGGTTTTATATATTATATATGTATTATATATTATATACATATGTGTGTATATATTTGTGATATTTTTTAAAGAAAAGAACTTGAAGTTAAGAGTGTTGGGTGAGGAAAGGAGAAGTTTGGCAGAGGAGTCAGGTAAATATGACCAAAATACATACTAAGCATGTATGAAATTTTCAAAATGTTAGTTAGAATATATTTTTAAGTATAGGCTATCTCTCGCTGTTACATCATGACTAGCACAGGAATGTTACCAGCCCTTCTGGTGCTTGCTAACAGTTATCCAGCTCAACAAAGCAGTTGCTCTCCGCTTGACTAACAAGCTCCAGGCTAAGTCTCCAGGGCTTCATCTCACCTTGCTGCTTACAAAGTAAAACGTCAACCAGCCTGAAGGTCAGACAGGAGCAGTGCTCACTCCTCAGGTGCAACCACGGGCTGGTGACATCATTCATACAGTAAAAATGTAAGAAGAATGTATGTATGTATATACACTTGTCTATGTACCCATGTAGGCATGCACATGCACATATATCCCAAAGGGCAATTGTTAGATATTTTTCCAGCATACCGATGCCCAAGGGTCAGAATATTTCCTCCATAAAGTGTGTTCCTAGACACTGCCCAAACAGCCCAGGTGTTTTAAGAGCTGGACATTTAACATCTGACCAAAACCCAATGAAGACTGTGGCATTTTGGAGAAAGTGCTGGACTACTGAGTATCGCTTCAGATCTTAGCATCGCATCCACATCTAAAAAGTGAACGCCCTGCCCTCAAAGGGCTCTCTGTGCAGTACCCAGCATACCTTCTGGATCATGACGCTGTACATGCCCATGGACTGGAAACCTCTCGTGTAGTAGAGCATGTTCGCCCAGCCCAGGGCCATGGCCAGCACGAGGCAGGCGAGGTATTCTTTGTAGGCAAACAAGTACAAGAAGACAGACAGTATCACAAGCACAGCTTGGACAAAACTGTTCAGGAGACACAGGAGACAAGGGCCTTACTTCTCAGCAGCAGGCAGAGACATTCAACCCCCAAACCTTAACCTCTCGAAAGGTCACCCCGGTAGCTGATGCTGATGAGATGTATAAGGCTGCCTGTCATCCATTCGGCTGGGTCATCCCATTAGACTGCATCGCTAGTGGAAAAGCAGGGCCAGTGTGGACTGCTTGTACCTAGCTGGGACTTAAATATATATATACATTTCCAGTATGCCAGCAGACTCTGGCATACAGCCCACAATGCCAGATGACTTGGAAATCACCTACATGTTACGATTCCCACATAGATGTGAGAAACACTAGAGTAGATTAATAATTTAGTAAAAAGTATGTTTTCAATAAAATTACAAATCTTCCAACATTCATACTCAGAAACTACTCATAATTTTAAAGTCTCCAAAAGCCTACTCTTCTATCATTTTAAGGTATAACATATTCTAAATGAAATAACACAGCTGGAAAATGACAGTTACCATCTTTCTACTTCTATGAAGTACCCAGCATGGTTAAAATCAGAGACTAAAAATAGAAGGGTGGTTGCCAGAGGGGAAGACAGATGGGGTTATGGTTTACTCAGTCCAGAGTCTCAATTCTGCAAGAGGAAGAGCAACCTAGAGGTTGGGTGTACAGCTGCATACACTCCACAGCCTTGAGCTGTGCTTGAAAGTGGTTAATATGGAGGCTTCAGGGGCAGCAAGATGGCTCAGGTGGTGAAGGTGCTTCCCGCCAAGCCTGACAACCTGAATTTGATTCCTGGACCTCATGTAACAGGAGGAGAGAACCTGCTCTTACATGGTGTCCTCTGACTTCCATAGATGGCATGACTTCAACTATGGCATATGTCCTCCACCCTTCCTGCACACACACACACACACACACACTTAAATAAATATTTTTAAAGTATTTTAAAGATGGTAGCTTTTGTGTGAAACATCGTTGTGGCAGAACGATTGCAAGAGCCAGAGGTTGAGGAGGCCTGCCACAAAGCCGTGTTTTGTGAGCATGACAGGGTTGTCATTTATAAGAATCACAGTGGCTGTGGCAGCATGAACAAGATCTGCACAAGATCAAGCCAACCAAAATTCCAGCATAAGTAAAGGAGGGGCCCACAAAACCCCACCCATAGCTAAGGAGCTATTGGCAATTGACGGCTGCTGGGAGAGGAAGAGTGTTTCCTTTGGTAATGTGGCCTTTGATCGGCTGCCAGCCTTGTCTATATAGTGAGTTCTGAGCCAGCTACATAGTGAAACCCTGTCTCTGAAAAACAAACGAGTAAATGAAATTGAGAGGGAGAAGTGGTAGAGGAATATGAGAGGTGGTGGAGGGGTGAGAGTAAATGTAAGATTTGATGAAAATGTATTATATATGTATATGAAACTTTTCCAAACAATAAATATAGCATGCAACAAACATACATGATGAAAACATCCTCCTAAACAGTGCCTACACTTGCAGTTTGGAAGACATCTAACTGAAAACTCTTATGTTTCTAATGTCAGACAGTTTCACTGTTACAACACCTCTAATCAAATTTAGGCCACAGCAAGCTTGCTTTTGCTGCAAGTGAAGAACAAAGGCCTGACTGATAAACCACACTAAGGACTGTGGTGAGCAAGAGTGCCCTGCCCCCCTCTACCATAGCAAAACAAGGAAGAAACTGAAGAGCAGGACAAAATGCTCCAGGACCAGAGACTGTGTAAACAAACCTTCTGTGGAACTATCGAACTTTCTCAACTGCACTCTGGGGCAGTGTCTAACTGGCCTGTCCACTTACTAAACCTGCCCTTGGAGGATGAAGAACTCAGTTCATACCTCTGGAGCAGTGGTTCTCAACCTCCCTAATAATGCAACCCTTTAATACAATTCTTCACGTTGTGGTGACCCCGAATCATAAAATTATTTTCACTATTATTCCATAATGGTAATTTTGCTACTGTAATGAATCATTATATAAATATCTGATATTCAGAATGGTCTTAGGTGACCCCTGTGAAAGGGTTATTTAACTCCCCAAAGGGGCCACAACTCTCAGGTTGAGAACCACTGCTCTAGAGGGCAGGTACACACTTAATAAAACTCCTAGGTAGGAGCTGGAGATGGCTCGGCTGGCATAAAACTTCTGCATGAGGACTTGAGTTCAGATCCCCAGCACTCATGTAAAGCCACTGTGGCAGTGAGTGCTCACCAATCCCAGCCCATGGGGAGGCCAAAACAGGATGGATCCTCACAGCTTGTTGACTAGCCAGTCTAGCCAATCAGGAAACTCCAGGTTCAGCGAAAGACCATGTCTCAAAAAGTAAAGGGTCTCAATAAACAAAGCCAAGACTGATTGAGGAAGATACCCAATATCAAACTCTGACCTACATACATACACATGCACTCCTGTACACGAGCAGGGACATACAACACACACACACACAATTAGAAACATCAGTCTCCTACATATTCAAAAGAAAGACATCAATAGTGTGCCACAGTTGTGGAACCAGCATTCTTCATCCTCAGCTATGACAGTACCACAGAGCCATGATGACCCTCTGCTCATTAAAGGAGGGGTCAGAGGAGACCTCAGTGTCAGCTGCATCTGACTTCATGCAGAGAGGCTGCTAACTAAGCTGGGCCTTCTCACGGGAGCCCAGGGAGCCCAGGGCCACCAACACAGCACCAACTGGGGCTCTGACACTGCTGGGACACAACGTCATGGTGCGTAACTTACTACCCTGCTCCAAGAACTCCAGAGGTGACTGACTATACAGGAGACTGATTTCTTAGGTGCCTTCTCGTCCTGACCAACCAAGATCTCAGATGGCAACTTTAAGGTATCATTGAAGCTAGAAGGGATTGCCTTAATACACTGCTGTGAGCAAACATCATCAGGACAGCCAAGCCTCTGTTTCTCTGGGGTCCCTGCCATTTGGGGCTCTGAGAGATGGAATCAGCCTTCCCGTGCCATCAAGATAGGTTCTGTCCTAGGGGCTCCTGATCCTCTTCACAGGCATCTACATACATCTCCATCTAGAAGAGGCAGGGGGGGGGTCTCTGAACTATAATGATAGCAGGCTGCTTAGACATGGACACAGGTGGTAGGCTGGACAGACCTACTTACAAAACAAAATGAAACCAGGCATCTGACAAGATGGATTGTAGATCAGAGGGTCTCAGCAGGAAAATGGCAATGCCCTGGAGACAACAGAAAAGAAAGGCTTAACCCTCTTCCTGCCCTCACCCAGGGTTCTAGGAAGTACTGCCCCCAGTGGGGATTCTGGGAGGGTTCTGTATGTGGTAGCTCAGCTGGAGTACAGAGGTGACCTGTGCCTGGAGGACATCACTGACCCCTCAGTGAGGGCAACCCCTCCCACAGGCTTCTCACTCCTACCCTCCGCCCAGAAACGGCAAAGCAAGCCACACAGTCACTATAGCTACCCACCAAATGTGGCCTAATTTTCAGCTTCTGAGCTTTTGTGCCTGCTGCTTCTCATGGCCTCCTGTCCTGTCCTACTGTACTGATGAAGCTTCCACCCCTCCTCCCACTCCCAGACAAGTCATCTTCCTCCCTCTAAACACGGTTCTGTTCCACCTTCAGGCTCAGTGTTTGTGACCGTTAGCTCCCTTACCCAGCTGAGCTTAGGAAAGGCAAACTCCCTCCCTCCCTGTCACACATGCATCCCAGGGCCCCATATACAAAAGGCTCAAAGTCTGTAGGTTGGTTCACTGGCTGGTTGAAAGGATAAGCAGGTAGGTACATGAGCGGATGAGTGGGTAAGTAGATAAATGGATGGTCACACAGGTGGGGAAATAGTTGAATAAAGAACAGAAGTATGGTGCTGAAGTTGTGTAGGATTTGGAATGGATGAATGAGTGACTGGATAAAAGGCGGGTGACAAGATGGTAGAATCAAGAAGGAAGGCTATAGACACTGATGGCTTGAAGGATGCATACATGGTGGACAGCTCGACAGATGAATGGAGGAGGAGATGGAGCCGATAGAATAGGCCTGTCTTACTCATTACTCCATTTACTATAACTTAGGAATCTAATGCCTAGAAAGGAAAGGTCTTCCTGAAACCCCAACAGTAGTGGCAATACAGGCTAGAGTGCGAGCCAGCCCTGCTCCCACCCTGTTGGCCTCAAAGGGCAGTCTAGAAGGGCATAGAAATATACTCACCTCTTTCACAGAGATGCATGTGGCCCAGATAAGAACAAACATCCTACCTAGGAGTTGCAGCCAACTCATCCTGTGTGTCAGGGCCAAGGGGTGCGGGAGGTCCTGGGGAGAAAAGGAAGAGGATGATAAGCATGAGGAATAGGGAGGGAAGGGCAACACCAGCTCTGAAGGAATCAGGCTGTCTAAGCATGCTGGGCCTCCAAGATGGACCAGAGGCCATTGTGGAACCTCATCTCCTGGCCCTGCCTGCCCCACCCTCAGTGAGAACCCAGAACTCTGCAGTGAGAGAGACAACGCTCTATTTGCTAACAAGCCCATTGCTAGGTTCTTTCCAACCACATCCACTACCAGATACTCAATGGGGCCTCCTCCCATAGTTCAGTGAAGCCGAGACTACACTCCACTAACAGATGGGAAACTGAGGCCCAGAGTAGTGGGGAAGTTTGACCAGGTAACCTCTCCTCCACCCACTTTCTATGGGCCTCACAGAAAACACAGTGTATTATAGAAAGCCTAGAAGGGCCTGGAGAGCCTTCATCCCCAAGTCTCTCCAAGTATGAATCTCCCTAGATCTATTCACCTACAGTTTGGCTAACTATTCTGTGCACTGGAAACTTTGGAGAATAATTGGATGACACCATGAAAAGGCCTTAGCCTCTCTGAACCTCAGTTTCCCCATCTCCACATGAGGCAGTTCCAAGATCCTCCACCTCAGACCTTCCCACCCGCCACCCCATTCCTAGAACCCCTTTACCTTGTCCTCCCGGGGACGGTAGTAAGAGACGAGGGTCAAGGTGATGTTGTAGAAGAAATAGAAACAGAAGGACAGGAAGAACATGTACTTGGCAAATTTCTTCCACTTCATATGCAGCAGCGTGTGCAGGGGCTCCAGGGTCAGCATCTCATGCCGGTTCTGGGGACAGAACACCCCATGGAGATGAGGCAGGCAGAGAAGGACCATTTTTCAAAGGGCCTGTCAGGAGCCCAGAGTCAGTGGGGTCAGTGGCAGAAGGCTCTAGTCATCAGAAGCAATGGACTGGCTTGATGGAAATGTTGGAGGGGTAACTCCCAGTGCCCACGGCTCCTTTAGGAGCAGTCAAATGCTCTGGGGGAGGGGGCGTACTGGGGCTTCTTACAGGAAGAGCTGGTGCACACTGGACTGAAGACTAGAAAGGGGCTCTAGTATCTCTGTGACCTTAGGACATTGCCTGAGCTTTTCTCGGCCTTCACCTCTTCATCTATATCACAACCCTCTCCACCCTGCCGAACAGGCTACTGTGAGGGTCCAGGAAGCCTCTGGGAAGTAGGATAGATACTTGGCCCTCCGCCTCAGTCGCCCCAAGAGCTGAAAACTGAGCTGATCCTCGGTCTTCACCCTCTCCTACCTCCTCCAAAAAGGTCCAGATTGCTCCAGCCAGTGAGCACTCTGACTTCCTGTGTACTCAAGTAATAAAGGCCTCTAAGCCAGACCACATAGATGAGTTAGGGTATACGAGATACCACACACTTCTTAAATTGCCTCCAAACTGCCCAGGATTTGGAAGCCAGATCCTCACAAAACTCTATTATTCATTGTTGGTCAGAAACAAAAGAGCTAGCTTCTGCTTGGGCCATGCCCTCTATTCCAGATTCCACCAAGACAAATAACCAATATGGGGCTTAGGGGACACTGGCACAATTCCTCCAGGGTCCTCAAGCCCTGGTCCACCCCTCACTCCTTGTTCCTGCCAGCCTGCTTGGGAGACCCACGTCAATGTTGGTGTTGTAGACGATGATTTCCAGCACAGAGTTATCTGTCGTAGTATCTACATTGGTGAGGTCATAGAGTGAGGATGACACAGGCCCATATGCCCAGTCCGTGAATTTCCTGGACAGGCTCCGGAGAGGCTTCTCCCTGATCTCACGACTGAGGATGTACTTCAGAATCTGGGGATGAGAAGAGAGATAATGGGGCTTCGAGACAACAGGGCTGGACCAGCCAAAGGCACGTCAACCCTGAATACGTTCAGTATGAGTGCCACCTCTGCCTGGAGCCATGACTGTGAAATGTGTGTCCTTCCAGCTGTGTCTGTGAAATGGGAGTGAAGTTCACAGTTCTTGCCTTCTCACGGGGAACCAGAATATGAGAACCCTTTGTACACTGCAGAAAGTCAAACCATCAGGTAGTAGGTCCCCAAAGTATCTGGACTCCAGTTCAGCAAAAAAGCCAAAAACCGACCATCTTTAGAAGTGATCTCCAGGAGGCCTGAACTTGAAGCTCTCAGTTACTCTGCTCCTCCACTTCACCCTCAGTCTAGACTTTACAGTCAGGCTCATCACTCTGGCTGGACAAGCTGTGGCATCAGACACCAAAGAGGCCCATGGAGTCCATGGCTGCCATGACTCTGCAGGTCAGTGATCCTCAAACTCTGCTATATGTTAGGGTCTCTGAAGAGTTTTTCAAAAGACAGAGCCAACTACTAAAACTCCAGAAGCAGGAGTTTTTTGAAGATGCAAAAACCTGGAGACCATTTTGTAAAGTTATCCGAGTGGGTCCCTATGCAGGAAGAGGGGACACTGCTCTCCATCTGACCACTTCCTGAAAGCTAAGCCATCGGTCACCCTATACTGGGAATAGAGCATCCAGGGATATGAACCCACAATCCAACAAGAGGGACCTGTTGGGAAGACAGCATCAGTGTGTGAATCTCACTCAGCTCCTCAGCCTTCCCACTGCATCTCCCATGACAGCCAGGCAGACAACTCCTACACCCTAGTGAGAAAAAGCCCCAAGGGCAGGTCTGCGGCTTCAGCAATCGCTGTGTCCTCCACTAGCAGTATGGTAGCCACCTTGGGTGGCATCCAGAAACGTTTTCCACAATGCACTGAAAAAAGGAGAGTACTCGGGAAACTCCCTGGTGGGTACCTCCCTGAGACTGGCCCAGATGAGAACACTATCCCCTGGAGCAGCAATTCTCCACCTGGGGATCCAGTCCCCGTTGGGGTTGCATATCAGATATATACATTGCAATTCAAAACAGTAGCAAAATTACAATTATTAAAGAGCAATGAAATAATTTTATGGTTGAGGGTCATCACAACAAGAGGAACGGTATTAAAGGACTGCAGCATTAAGAAGGTTGAGAACCATCACCCTAGAGCATAAGGGACCCAGGGCCGTGCCCCCTCAAGATGGATCTTCCCTGGGCTGGGTAGAAGGGAGCACAAATGAGACACTGGCATGCAGGGAAAAGCTCACAAAAGAAACTAGGCCCACAAATACCCTCTGACTCTCCTTAGAGCCCCTACAAGCTATGACCCTGGGTAGCAGGACAGGGGGGTCAGACATACAATTCTCCCTTTGTTAAAGTCATCCTCCATCTCCTCCTCCCCGACAAGGGAATATAAAGGTCCCTTGTGAGCTCCAACCCTGGCCTGACCTCAGTGCAGCTGACTAGGAGAGGTAGAAGGGCACACAAATGGAATTGCTGAGTGGTGCCAACCATCTAGTGTCCTCCCACAGCCCCCCAGGAGCCGCAGTCCCCTCCCAACATCAGTCCCCTGAGAAGAAACTTGATCTCAGCCAAGCCACAGCTCCAACCACAGATAAACAAAACACATCAGCCTGGCCCAGCCAAAGAGCTCAGCTGAGCCTAGAGTTCTTTGACCACATCACACAGGCAAAGGGGCCTATATAGCCACACTGCTAGAGAAGAATCCTGACCAGCAGACCAAGGTCCTTCTATTGCCAGAGAGCAGACATCCATTGACTGTGGACCCAGAGCAGCCATTCTGGAACCACAGCCCACAGAAGAAGAAAGCCTGAAGGACAGACACACAGCCTGTAGTTGAGCATCACCACTCAGGAATGCTCAACCACGAAGCACCCGAGATATTGCATCACCTTGGCCTTAGGGATTCCCCAATCTGGCACCTAGGAAGTTCCAGGAAGAGAGACTGAACTCTGGAGGACGTGACTAACGTCCTAAGGATAGAGCACGTGCTGGATTTAACTGAGCCACCTCTGAAATTCCAGACCTAAGCTGGGGACTTCCTAATGTTGAGGCTAGAACCTGTGTGGGCTCCTCAGACGGGTCCCAAGCTGACAGAGTAGCAGCTGTGCCTCCCCAGTCCCCACACTGGCTGCAGGGCCCCCACCTCAGCCTTGCCCATCTTGGCAGCCAGCTGCAGTGGCGTGAGGCCATCATTGTTGCGCATGGTCTCCAGCTCCCAGTTGCCACTCCTCAGCAGGATCATGTCGTACATGCGCTTAACAAAGTCATTCTGAGTCTTGAAGTCCTCGGCCACAGTCACCAGTGCGTGCAGGATGTTGTTTCCCCGAGAGTCCTGGGAAGTGATATCCGTATGCTCATTCTCCATCAGCAACTGTACAATTTCAGGCTGGTTGGTACAGGCTGCCAAGGCCAGGGGTGTCTCGCCTGGGGAAAGGAGTGTCAGAGCTCAGTCCTTCGTAGGCCAAAAGGAACATCCTTCAGGCCCCAGGACCAGAGTCCCAGATGCTGCTCATCACAGCAGCACTGATCCCTGAGGTTTCCCTGACCATTTCCCACTTCCCCTTGCTCAGTGAAACCTGAAGCAAGATCACCTGCTTCTCCTGCTCCCCACTGACTTTCCAACATTCTGCTCAGCAGGGGAGCAAAGCAACCCAGTTAGGTCCCTCCTTACTCAGGGTGAGGACTCTAATTCCAAGATGACCAGAAAGCCTTCTAGGTTTTGAGTTCTCATTCTCTCAGTCACGCCCACACCTCTACGGGCACAGCAGCCTCTTCCCTCCAACATGGGGCATTTCCTAACCTTGGGGCCTTTGCATAAGCTGTTCTTGCTTGCTGTAGATACTCTGCATTGCTTATCCCTAGTCTTGGTTCAGATCCCACCTTTTCGCTGACTCACTTTAGCCACCCTATTTAAAATTTGGAAATCCTCCCGCTCACCTGGACAAAATTCCTGCTTCCTCTTCCTCTGTTTTACTTCTACCTGTGCCCTCTCTTCATTCCACCCAACAAATGTTTCTCAGCACTGGCTGTAATTAGGTCCTCTGCTGGGCAATGGAGACACAAGAGTGACTGAGCAAGAGGCTGCCCTCAAAGATGCCCAGACTCATCTAGTCCTGCTGATTAGAAAGCCAGAGGTGGGGTTGGAAAGATAGCCCATGGATAAGGTTGTTTGCACAAGCATGAGGAACTCAGTTCAAATCCCCAGCACCCATGTAAAAAGCTGGGCATGTTGCTATGGGGGTAGAGTCAAGCAGTTTGCAGAGGCTTACTGGCCACCAGCCTAGCTTCAGGTTCAGTGAGAGACTGCCCCAAGGGCAAAAGATGAAAAGTAGTACAGGAGAACACCTGATAACCTCTGGGCTCTGCACACACACATGCACACACACCACACACATAACCTCAAATATAAACCACACATACACAAAAAGAGAGGGAAAGAAAGAGAGAGACAGAGAGGGAGGGACAGAGGGAGGGACAGAGGGAGGGAGGGAAGAAGAAAGAAAGAGAGGGAGAGAAAGGAGGAAAGAAAGAATGAAGGAAGGAAGGAAAGAAAGAAAGATAGAAAGAAAGAAAGAAAGAAAGAAAGAAAGAAAGAAAGAAAGAAAGAAAGAAAGGCAGTTGTAGCCCACACCTTTCATCTCAGTACTCAGGAGGCAGAGGCAGGAGAATATCTGTGAGTTCAAGGCCAGCCTGGGCTACCAAGCATGTTATGTTCTAGGACAGTCTGGGCTACACAGTGAAACCCTGTCTCAAAGAAAAACGAAAAACATTTAAAAAAAAAAAAAAAGGCCAAGCAGTTACAGTCAGGCCCAGTGGCACTTCCTACCGCCTGTCCTTACTGTGATGGTGGTAATATATTTATAAAAACAACAGAACCGCACACTAAAGTGGGGGATTTCACTATAACTAAGTTACACATCTTTTTTTAAAAAAACTCAAAGAATGTGTAAAGACAATGTGAACATTGTCAGAAGGGAGGAATGGCATTTGTGTCTTTCCTCCCACTAACAACACCAACACACACACTACACATACACACACATGCACAGTCACACACAGGAGACACACACATACAAACACACAGAGAGACAGACCAAAAAAAAAAAAAAGTAAATAAAGCCAGGAGGTTGTCGAGGAAGGACATTATAGGCATTATAGCCAAGAGTACCTACCAAAAAAACTCCAGAACCTCAAGTTTGCGAAGGTCACTCCCTTACATATATGGCACCCCTGTAAGGACATCTATCCAGCACACACAACTGCAACTGCTTCTGGATTTCTGAGGGGTCAGGCAGGGGTTCTTCCCACTCACTCTGCCAGTCCGCACAGATAGCACCCATCTCTGTCTTACTGCTCTAAAACAGGTCCCTTTCCTCTTCAGCCCAGTGTCCTCACCTGTCCTTCACTCCCTTTTACACACACACACCACCCCAAGTCTTTGTTTCCTGCAGATGCCACCCCTTCTGCTACCAGATGGCACTGTCAGGCAGGCTCTTCTACCCCAGTGAGCCTCTCTAGAGGTGGCACCAGATGGGTCAGCACCAACCCAGTCCCTGATCTGCAGAAAGGACTCTCTCTTGCAGCGCCCCCGTGTGGCAAGGCCGGTCTCAGCGTACTCAGGGCAAGAAGCCTCTTCTCTTCCCCAAACCCCCTTCAATGTCACCTACCAAAATAAAAGCCTTCATGCTGGTTTTTAGGGTTGAAGAAGATACCCTTGGCGTGCGCGTTGACGTCAGCGCCTGCTGCTATGAGCACTGCTGTGATGTCTCCCTGGCGCCGCTCGATAGCGATGTTCAGCGCCGTCTGCCCTGGAACAGAGCCGGCATGAGCACTCAAAGGCCTGGGATAACTCAAGCTGACCGTGGAGCCCCTTAACCCCAGAGAGCAGTAGCTGGCTGAAAACACTAAGGGTGTAGATAACGTATGAAAGACACCATGTTGGTAGCCGCCTTGGTTCTGGGAAAGCAAGGTCGAGTGGTTCCCCACCTTGGAGAAAACCAGGGCAAGGATGCCCAAGACCTCCGGCAAGCCTAACAACAAGGGCTTGGTGGAGAAATCAAGAGGCTAAGGGAGTCTGAGAAGGAAAAGGACTTGTGACCAGGACAGAAAAGCCTTACTACAGGGATGGATAAGGTTGATAAATTCACTCTCTCAAAAACATGTTTAAAAAAAAAAAAAACCACCTCTCCAATGTGGGAACCTAAGGACACCCAGGAATCTACCATGAGCAATAGACTCCATCCTTGCCCTCAGAAGAATCTATGGGCAGGCCTAGTGGCCCAGGCCTGTAGTCCAGCTACTCAGGAGGCAGGGAAAGGAAGATCACAAGTTCAAGGCTATCTGGACTGTGGAGTAAACTCAAGACCAACCTGAGCAACCTAGTGAGACCCTAGTTCAATTTTTCAAAAAGAGCTGGGGATGTAGCTCCACAGTAAGAGCACTTCCCTAGACCACCACCCCAGAAATAAAGGGATCTTATCTTGCACCAGAGGTGGGAAGATCTAGGACCCTGAAGTATAAACAAGAAGAAAAAAAAACATACAGAAAGAGATTGGGAGGGGAGAGGAGTCGGGACAGGTAAACCTCGGGAGTTGTTCTGAACCTCTGCAGGACTAGTGTCAACAAGTGACAGGCTGAGAACAGGATATGGCTCATTCTCTTTCTCTCTTTGCCTTGACCCACAGGGAGCTTGCCCTGCAGTTCAGCAATCATAGAAGTTGCTCCCTGGGGATCCCACCCTCCTCCACAGTGCCATGGCTCTCCCTTTTGAAACTCTGTAGAGTTCAAACAAAAAAAAAGTCAAGATTACTTTCCCCATAAGAACGGCTAAAGAGCCTATCTTAACTCCCACATGGAAAGACTGAGCTGTCTAAGTCCCCTGGCAAATCAACAAGATGGCCAATCGTGAGCTGACTACTTCTGCTAACTGTTGACAAGTCAGTAACTGACCCCAGAGACTTAGGATGTGGCCTAGTAACTGCTCACAGAGGGTGTCCTGGGGAGGAAAACAGGTCCTAAATTATATTCCCTAGTTCCAGAAAACTAGACTGAAGTGGGACAGCTTGTGACACCGATGACTGCCGTGCTGACTGCTGCCTTTACTGGCCCCTATCTGGCTCTCTAGCCTCATCACCGGGCTTTGGTTTGTTTGTTTATATTTGTTTGGCGTGTGGTTCCTGGGGATCTAACAGTGTCTTGCACGTGCCAGGGAAGTTCTACTCAATTGAGCTACATCCCCAGAGCACCCAGTCTTCCTCCTGTCAAATCAGCTATGGCCAAGCTCATCTTGGGCCTTCTCCCTTGAACTTGCTCTGGCTTCTTCCCATCAGGTAGGCTCTGGGTCAAGGTTGCTATTCTATAGTTACTCACCCAGTCACTCCCTCTCACATTACATAGTCATTGCCATTCCTAGCACAGTCTGTCTAAAGTCACTTTTTTAGAGCATCCCCGTTTCCTGACTTGTCCACCCCTGCTCAGCATTATTCATGGGGAAAAAGGAAGGATGAGCAGTGTGCCTGCTGCGTATCTGGCTTTCATGGCCAAAGTGCCTCTGTACAGCAAGACCAGCATGGCTCTGTAGCCTCACCACATAGGAAATACCAGCCTCTGTCCTTTGCTCTTAGGTTGCCTCTGCCTACAGGTACCTTCATAGGCCTCTTCTGTGTACTCGGCATTGATGAACCTGTCCAGGATGCCATTCTCCTCAGCAAAGGCAAGCAGAATCCGCACAATCTCTTTGGTGTTGGGGTTGATGTTGAGCAAAGCCTTCATCAGGCAGGTCTTCCCTGTGTCTGAGGCTGTCAGCTTATGCATGAGGAAATCTGCAGATGGAGTCAAGGATAAAGGCAGGGCAGGGAAGGCTGGTTGCCCTGGGCCTCCCAAACAGAACAGGGTGTGGGAAACTGCAGCCTGCGCCTCAAAAGCACGCCCTCTACCCTGTACTGGGGGGACCCCAACCCTGTACTACCTGGCACTCTTCCTTCGTCTCCTCACACCCTCCTCCAGCTCCCTCTCTGCCACCTGGGAAAGCCTCATCCAACACCCACTGCTCTTTGACCTCTGTGGAGGGGAGATAATGTCACCTGCTGCCTGGCTTCCCACTGGCCACATTTGTGCCGAAATCTCCATCCTACCCTTCTTCATGGCCTAAAAGTTAGCTCGTTACCTCGCCATCAACCCATTCCTCGCCTTGCTCCCCAGACAGCTATAAACCCCCTAATCCTTCTGTTCCTGCCAGTGCCTGAGGAACTCTCCAGAACTCTCCCCCCTCTCCCAGGCCTACTACAGAGTTCCTGTTTGAATAGCAACTATCTCCAGATTTATACCACCATGTAGCCAGACCATGCCTAACACCTGCCTTAACCCATCCATGACTCCCCATGGCCCTCTAAGTCAAGTTCAAGGTTGCCATGCCAGTATCCAAGGTACCTCACACTCCAACCCCACAGGAGATGGAGCAGAGGCCAAGCCAAACCAACCAGGGTCCCCAGGGCCTGCATCCTGTCCCAGGGCCCGGCACTGACCAGACACATCCAGGCCACGGTGCCGTTTGCAGAGCTCCTGTAGTTCTTGTAGCAGTTCCCGCAGCTCCCCCACACAGCCCTCAGACACAGCCGCGAAGATGCGCTTCTTCAGCCTCTTCTTCTTCTGCCTCTGCTCTTCTTTGGCCAGGTTTGCGCTAAGACCAGAAAGAAGGCATTGAGAATTCACCCCGCATTCGCCTCAGCTCCTACCCTCTTCCACTCCACCACCAGAGCTGCTGGCCCCCAGACCACTGCTCCAACTCCTATGCCTCTCATGTCTTTTAGGGATGCCCATGTTTGTGCTCCATGTTGTCTGATCCAGGTTCCCCTTCCTATATCATGGCCTAAAAGTTAGCTCGTTACCTCCCCATCAACCCATATCTCACCTTGTTCCCCAGACAGCTATAAACCCCCCTAATCCTAACCTCTTCCTATATCTATATGCAATCACAGTGATCAAAACACATCTGTATACACACGGAGATGATCAAGAAGGATGTGTAAGTTATTACTTTGAAATGTGGAATTAATGGAAGAGAACGCTCCCTTTCATCTCCCTATCTGAACTTTTCCATCTATCCCTCCCTGCCCCCACATTCCCAACAGACCTCTGCTGTAACATAGATGTACCTTCCTTTCATTTATACGTGTTCTTGCAAAAGTGTATACTGATATTCTATGTGAATGGATTTTAAATTTATATACCTGTATAACTTGTGCTAAAGTCCTTGTTCTTCTGTGCATTGTTTGGATGTTTTATAATGAACAAATACCATTTTATAATTTACTGATATTTCTCTCCTTTCCACAAAATGTCACATGCCACAACCATGGCCCAGGCCTCCAGACATTTGTTCCAGCTCCCCAGGGATAATGGTTTCTTTCTCTCTCCTGTGCAGCCCAACCCTGTGACACCTCCACTTGCTGAGAACAGTGACATAAGGGGGAGAGTCATACTGACCTTGGACTGTTGGGATTGGATGGGGTCTCTGTCACATCATCCTGAGGAGACTGGGGGGAGTCCATGTCATCACAGTTGCCAGACATGCTGGCAACAGAGGAGAGGAAAGAGAAGGAAGAGAGCAGGACAAATTTAGAAATGTACAGTGCTACCATGCCACAGCCAGGCACAGCCATGTGTCCAGGCCAGCAGTACTCACCACTGCCGGATGTTGGAGTCCATCGGTTTGGAGAAGATGGGAGGAGAGGTCTTGGTGACTGTGGGGTTGGGCTCAAATCCTTCTATCTCCAGGAAGAAGTGTGCACTGGGGAGACACCCAATCAAGGCCATTAGAGCTGGGGCAGGGCCTATGTATCTTATAGTCTTGCCACAGAGGACCCACCCATACTGAGCCCTCAGCCTGTGTGCCATGTGTCCTAGCCTATTCCTCATGGATGGAGTAGACCCTGGGTTCTAAGCTGAGTCTGAATGGCTCTTGTCTCTAGAGTACCATGTGGATGAACCCAAGAGGCGCACTGAGAATGGCCCAGCACCTGAGGATCTGCAGTTGTCCTCAGGTGTAAGACCTTTCATAGATGGGAACAACATGCAGGTAAACACCAATGCACATTAAAAAAAAAAAAACCACATCAAAGATGGGAAGACAGCAACAGGAGCTGGGTTTCCCATCGCCATCCAGCTGCTCCTAGAGCCTAGGCCTGAAGGCAAAGCTTTTTAGAAGGGGTCCCTCGACTCAAATCCACGCAGGCCTTACAGCAACTTAAGCAAAAGGGCCAGAGTCATCCTGGCTGCCCTCATTGCCCATTAGTCCTTTTGTCATAACAGAAAATAGACTGAGAAAGATAGGGTAGGGCAAGGAGAACTCAAGGGGCTGGCAGCCTAGGCTGAGTATCCCCCACCAAGAAAAAAAACCCAGACCAAAGATGGGGGTCTATGCCCCTAATCTCATCACTCAGGAGGTTGAGTCTGGAAAATCATAGGTTCAAGGCTAGCCTGTCCTACATAGCAGGATTATCTCTAAAAAAAAATAAAATATAAAATATATCACGTGAGAACAGCTGTCTTCAATCTAACAGGCAACACCAAAGGGTGGCAAGGATGGGGGTGGGTGAGAAAAGAGCCCTTCCATGCGGCTGTAGGGAACGTAGAGCAGTACAGCCTCTGTGGGAATCAGTATGAAGGCACCGCAAAAAGTTTACAGTAGAACTTTCATATGATCCTGCTATAGAATCTGTAGGTCTGCAGCAAAAAGAGCCCAAAAGGACACCTGTAGGTGTGCATGTTTCCTGCATCACTATTCACAATAGCCAGGTTACAGAGTCAGCCAAGCTGCCCACCCACAGGTGAACAAATAAAATACGGTATTTTATAAAATGGTGTTCTAGTCAGCCCTGAAGAATGAGATTCTGTATCATTTTTGAGAAAATGTATGGAGCTGGAGATCAGCCTGCTAAGTGAAATAAGCCAGACTTAGAAACACAAAATATCATCTTTCTCTCACATGTGGAAGATTGAAAAGGGACATAAAACTACAGGTGGAGGCCAGGCAGCAGTGGCACACGTCTTTAATCCCATCACTCAGGAGGCAGAGGCAGGCGAATCTCTGTGAGTTCAAGACCAGCCTGGTCTACAAGAGCGAGTTCCAGGAGAAAAAAAAAAAACCCTACAAGTGGAAATGCTGATAAAAGAAGAAGGATGAAAGAGAGATGGCTCAGCCGTTAAGAGCACTGGCTGCTCATCCTGAAGACCCAGGTTCGATTCCCAGCATGTACATAGTGGCTCAAAAACGTCTGTAACTCTAGTCCTATGGGATCCTGTGCCATCCCTCTTCTGGCTTCTGTGGGTATCTTACACACATATTTCACACACATAGTATACAGACATACATGTTTGCAAAACAGCAATACATATAATAATATATATTCACATACAAATAAATGTTCAAAAATTATTTTAAAAAAAGAAAAAGTAACAAGAGGGGAGAATATGATCAAAGTTCATTATGTGTATTGCATGAATGTCAAAATGAAGCCCCTAACTTTGTACAATTGATAGATACTAGCAAAAAATGAATTAGAAATGAAAACAAAAAGATAGGGAGGCCCAGAAAACATTGTCAGGCAGTGAAGAAGAAAGACAAAGCATGGCCAGCTTTCTCCTCAGACATCAAGGGAATAGAAGACACACCCTACCTCAAGAAAAGCCAGACGCTCTACCCAAGATATGCCAGCCACAGCCAGCCACACCCACAAATGCGGATACACATGACCACAGTCACACACTGGGAGATGAGTCTTCTAGTAACATTAAGGTGAGGATCAGCTGAGGGTGAACTCAACTGCACTACACTCAACCCTGAAGCTGCTGCAGCTTAGCTGCTGCTGGCCATGTGACCCACCCAGAATGCTGGTCCCCTGACTGCAGGCACACAGCATTTCTAAACACCTTCACATCTTTCCCAGGCCCAGAAAGGTGGATGCTGCAAAGTGCAGTTCCTCCCATCTCAAGTTTAGAGAGAAGAGCAGCTGGGTGTGATCAGGGCCCCAGTCTACAGGCAAGGCATCTGAGGCTAAGGATGAGTAAGCACCTCCCTCCAGGGCAGACGCGAGTTGGCCATTGAACCTGCTTCCCGCTGTCCAGGCTAACAAATGACGCAGCAATGCACACTGTTCTGCTCAGTTTAGTCTTCCGGCCCTGCTTCCAGCTGAATCCACTGCAGGAATTGGCTAAAAGGAGGCTACCCAATCAGGGCAGGCAGGAGAATCCTGATCCCTCTCCCCCTTCAGGTACAGACATGCCTAAAAGCTCATAATAAATCCACAAATGGGGCAGAGGACACACTGGTCTTCTCCCTCCCAGCTTCTGACCACCAAAGAGGAGCCTTCTGCCAGGCATGGCAGCTCACACTGCGGAGCACTCGGAAGGCTGAGGCAGGAAGATTGTTCAAGGACAGTCTGGCTAAGAACCTGTTGAGGAGAGGGGAGAGAGAAAGAGAGAAAGGAAGGAGAGAGAGTGTATATGTGTGTCTAGCCTTACCTAAAAGCAAATACTTCAAAATAGAAGAAAAACATCAAAAGAGAGAAGACAAAGGGAGGAGAAAATCTTTGGCTGGGACCCAAAGCTTGGGTTCTGGCCAATCTCTGCATCTGCCTCCTAGTGGGCACTTTGCATCTTTGGACCAGGACTCCTCAGCTGATGACATACTGGTTGGGCCAAATAATTCCCAGCCAAGGCAACCCCAAGACTATGCACTCTGAAGCTGCCCCACTCCGCTATGGCAGCAAGACTTAGAGGTTCCAAACACATCTCTTAAAGATTTGGCCTCAAGACAGCCTGGTTGAGAATCATCAGATTTTCTCCAAGCAAAGAGAGCCCCAAACCCACATCCATGGATTTTCTCCAAGAAAGTTTGGTCTGGTCTTCTCTTAAGCCTACCCTGCTATTGAGACTGCTTCACTTAACAAATACTTATCAAGTTCCTACAGTGTGCCAGGCACTGGTCCTGCAGCTATGACACAGGGCGACTCCCTTCTTTTCCAGATCTGCTATTCCAGTGGGGTGATCAAAACAGGCTCCAAGGCAAGACCGATGCATAGCACAGATAGACCATTTGGTTCTTTGCTCTGGACAATACTGTCATTCAGCTGTAAGTTTCCCAATAGCAAGGACTATAATAGCATTATCTTTGATTTTCCAGAATCAACCTTGATTTCCTAATAGTGATCCTGGTACTCAGAAGACCCCACTGAATGGATACATGAAAGGATAAGTGATGAATGAGACATATTCAAGTGGAAGGAATAATGGCTGATCAGACAGAAGGACAGATGAGTTAATAGGTGAAAAGTGGGTAGATGACAGAATAATGGAAGGATGGATGGATGCAAGATGTGTGGATGGATGGATGGATGGATGGATGGATGGATGGATGGATGGATGATGCGTGGATGGATGGATGGATGAATGCATGGATAGATAGATAATAGTAGTCAAGTAGGTAGATAAGGTGGAGAGGTCTGTGGACACAACCAATACTCAGACAGATCAACATAACCTTCAACTGTCAATGGTAGAGGCTGAATCCTCCTTGTGACTGGATGTGACCCCAATTGCTGAAAGCTCTCGCCTTTTCCCACCCCACCCCCTTCTCAGTCTCATACACAAAGCTCAAGTGGGGTCTTTTATGACTCCTCTACCGAGTCCCCTCTTCTCAAGGGCTCCTCAAGAGATCAAGAATGATACAGAAAGCCACATCATGTAAGCATTCAGCACCCAGGCCTAAATCTGAGGGCCTCGCAGAAGGGAGAAAGCATCATCTCACTGTGCAGTGATCTGGCTGGGCAGCATCCTCACTGTCTCCCACACTCCCCTCATGGCCTCGCCTGATCCCTCATTTACTCCTCCACTTACTCAAAACTAATCAGTTGCCCAGTGTATAAAACTGAGGGGCTAAGAAGGTGACAATCATCCCTTCCAGAGACCCCATCCTCAGAGATGTCAACCAGGACTAACACATTTGTCCCAGTGACCACATCAGTCTCCTCAGGGAGAGGCTGGGTTATAGGAGCATGAGAACAGTGGGGGCCCTTATGACTGAGGTCAGGAATTAGAGGTTCTGTACATGCTAACTGGAATACAGACTGGATATTGAAATATGCCTCTGGTTCTAGAAAAGCCCTGGAGTAGAGAGAATGAGAAATGCTTCCCAGGCTAGAAAGGAAGTCTGTCTTGGAAAAGGAAAGCTTTGGATCCAAGTTGTGGAGAGAGGAGTAATGACAGCCAGGCTGGGGAAGACCAGACAATTAGGCAAAGGCCTAACTCATGAGGCAGGGCCTGACCCATCCCTGCCCTACTTGACACTATACGGCCACATCCCACCCACTAGCATAAGCACATGGGAAGGTCTGGACCACATGACATCCTGGCTCCTTCCTGCTGTAGATGCTCATTGTTCATCCCTTTGGTCTAGGCCAAAGGGTGCAACCTGGGTGTGGTTAACTTGGGTGCACAGACAGATGTATATCATTTCTCCACCATTTCTGTCACTTTCAAGAGAACAACCCCAAGTCCAGGAAGCAGGGCTAAACAGGAGCTTGTCTAGATCCAAGAAGTGTCCAAACTCCCCAAGGCCAGCTCTCTGACCCTGGATGTCCCCTTGCTTAGGGCCCAATAAGGAGGTCAGTGTAGCAAGTGCTGAAGGATTGACATGGCAGCTCAGGAAAGCTCCCGGGGCCAAAGTGCTCTCCCCTCTGTAGACCTGCAGGCTCCTGTCTTCAATTCTCTAGCCTAATCGTTCATAATGACTGCCATTGTACTCTGCCTTCACAAATAATTTATTCTTTTTCTTTTTTCCCTTTAGGCCCAAGACTTATACTCATTTCTGAGGGAAAGTCTCAAACCTTCACACGAGACCCCTGAGAGAGTCTGCGGGACCACCACTTCAGGAGACAAAAGTCACACCTCATATCCTTGCCTGGGCCAGGTAGCCTGTAACTAATTTCATGAACAGACATGGGCTTCAAAAAACACAGTTCAGATGGGCCTGATGTGAAAGAATCCAGGATTTTTCTCGAGAGCCTGTCCACAACCTACCCCTATGCCCAAACCTCTCCTCGGAGTGAAAAGGAGACCCAGAGAGATGGACCATATTGGCTTAGGTTAACTGTGTCTCTCTTCCTTTCTGGATGGGCCCATGAAGATCCAGGCTGCCCCCAATTGCATGCCGCCTGTCTCACCTCTACTTCCTCCTAGCTTTCTCTCTTGAACTCCAGGGTAGAAGCTCTGCCTGGGGTCTTCTAGGCACCTCTTAGTTGGTACTTCACACATGACCTCGACTTCCCACTCCTGCCCTTGCTCCTTTGGTAGGCTCTTGACCGAGGTAACCCACCATTCTTCTGAGTCACCCCACCAGAAGGGTGTATCTTCTGGCTTGTCCTCCTTTTTGCCCCTAGAAGATCCCATGACTAACTCCACTCTCATCCATCCCTTCCTCCTTCCCTGAACACTCAGACCTTATCCACTGTCACCTGCTTCCCAACAACTTCCTTCAGGTCCCTCTGCCCTCAGTCCCCCTTATAACTCATTGTCCACTTGGTCATCTGAAGAAACATTTCCAAAATTCCTCTCTCCCTGCACCATCCATCAGGAAATCCCCTGTGACTCCCCCATTCTTTGCAGGATCATCTGTGTGCTTTAACAGATCCCCCAAGACCTGGCCCTACCAGGGCTTGTCTCCCTGTGACTCTTCTGCCCTCATGGCACTTCCGCTACTAAAATCCTCAGTGCCTGCTCTCATCCTTCACTCCTATGACCTTTTCCCATCAACTTCACCTACCAAAGCCCACTCTAACATCACCTCCTCTGTGAGGTGCTCCAGAGTGTCCGCAGGCTCAGATTGGCCTGCCTCTTCCCAGTCACCCTCTGTCATAGGTTTCTTACTTACTCCAGACACTCTTCACATTCCCCTTTGTGCCCACCCCTCCAGGCTATGAACAAGAGTGGGTGTTCTTTATCTCTGTGTTAAGGTGTCTATCCCCTCAATGATTCTGACTTTAACCAACAGGCAGACAAAACCAAGTTCTCCGCTGACCCAAGAGGAGGACAGGCAAATGAGACATCCTAGACTGTGAACCGAAGCTAGCCTCTTGGTGTGGCTTGGCCCAATTGAGAGGTACCCAATCAACTAAAAAGATCAGCCGTGGACATTTAGAAGTCTTCTCTCTGTCCCAGCATCCTCAACTTAGAAGTGAGACAAAACCACTCCAGCCCTACCCAGCTCCCAGGAGCCCCATACTATCAAAGTCAACACACACTGTGCACTGATCCCCCTGACTGTGCTAACCACTTTGTCAACATAATAGCAATTAACTGTGTCTTATAAGCTGGTTTATTAGTAGTGTCATCTAATAGAGAGCCAGCTTGACACAACTATAGCCATTTTTATCATAATCTCCATTTTTCCCACCAAATGACCATGCCATGCATCTAACGCTCTACAAGACACACATTCATTGCAGTAACTGAAGCTGAACATGGGGTTGCACATCCATAACCCCAGCACACAGAAGGTGGAGGATCCTAAATTCAAAGCTCCTTGGCTATGTATCAAGTACCAGACAAGCCTAAGAAACATGGCAAGATCCTCTCTCAAAAGAAAATACTCAGGCAAAAGTATTATGTTCCCAGCTTGTTAACTGACAGTGGCCATGAGAAAAGCTGGGTATATTCTAGTTAGTTACAGCCACCCTTATCCAGCTTAACCCAAAATATCCACCTCCTTCCTTGCATGCCAGGATTCTCCTGTTTTGCTGCCTCCCAAAATACACATTTTTCTGTAAGTTCCCAGTAATTTACACTTTGCACAATACTGAATCCATCTTTCAGTACCTTCTGCCTCCCCAGGTTTTTTCGATACAGCCCATTATACAGAGTTGACTTCATGGTAGATTGAAAGTTACTACTTGTGTAGGTGAGAAGAACGTGCCCAGCTGAGGACCCAGACTACTTAGAATAACACCCGCCTTTTTACTGCTGTTCTCAAGAACTGCTTTAGCAACCCTTACACTTCCAAGAGCCTTCCTGAATGTTCTTGCTTCCGTTCCCCCATCCCCTCTAAGGAGAACCCGTCCCTGTGCCAGTCATAAAGACATCAGCAAAGGCACCTGAATGTGTAGTACTGGTCCCCACCCCCAAGTTACACCCAGTCTGTCATCAGGCCACTCCAGATGACACTCAGAGTCTTGAGTCTACAGGAGACAAGGGATACCTGGAGTGGGTACCCCCAGAGCCCCACACTGTACAAAGCTCAGGCCCAAGCCTTCAGCCTTACCTCTTCTTGGTGGGAGTGAGATCTGCTGGCCTCTTCTCTGTCAGCACAACAGAGTTCCCGCTGGGTGCAGTGGTTCTTCTGCCCATGAGGGGCACCATCTCCTTGGAGTGGGCATTCATTGCTGGAGCCCAAGACATATGCTGAGGTTAAGGGGGACAAGGGGTAACTTCTAGGGGTTTCAGACTCCCATGGGGTACCATCTACCTCCTGCTCATACCTCTCCAACAGAAAGTTCACTCCCTATCTTTCCAAACTGTCAGCCTTTCTTGGGCACAGGCAAACTGTTCCTGCAGTTTCCGTATTCCCCTGCTTCTGCAGTCAGGGGACCGACCACAGTTTATATTCAGATGTGAAAGTAACCCCCAGCCCTTGCCTATATCCAGATGAGTGTGGGCTATTCTGAACAGCTGGGGCAAGTGGGGGTCAGGACAATCTGGACTCAGGCTCCAGCAGCTATAATTAGCTCCTGAGTCAGCCTTGTACACCTTGCATCCCCACCTGTTGGACTCTCTCCCTGCCCTGGGATCCAGGCCCTCACCCGGGAACTACCGTGTCACACCTGCCAGGAACCTGACACTGATTGAAATGGTCTGACCTAGGAACACAGACCAGGCAGAGGCCACAGGGAGATCCTCCACAACTGCTATGTCAGTATTTGTGAGCAGCTGGGCTAGTTTATCCCATCTTGAACACCCATCACATTCCTGCCATGGAGATTCCCATCCCTAAGCTAGTTGAGGGAGACAAGCCCTAGTGTTTCTCTTTCCTTGGGATTCACAAACCTCAGGGAAAAGTTCCTTGACCTGTCCGAGCCTGCATTCTCTCCACTGCCTGTTGTCAGAGCTGGCATGGCTTTTCTTTCCCCATACTAGAACCCCAGTTCTCCCCGCATCTTCCTGAGGCCCCTGGGCCACAGGCAGACATAGCCTGGAGAATCCCAAGCCCATGCTATAGTCTTTCTGGGGGATACCAGCTTCCCTAGGTGACAAGGACTTACCTGGAAGGTTCCAGGTGGTGGTGGTAGCCCTTGCTTTGAGATCACCGCATGTCTGGGGCCAAAAACCCACCGTCAGGAAGGTGGCTAAGGAGGCGAGAGGCTCTCATCATAGGCACGGAGATAGTTGACAGCTGGAATGAAGCATCAGAGGCAGAACTGGCTGAGCCACCTTCCCTTGGCGCCGGGCAGGCCACACCCACCGCCCACGTGCCCTACGTGAGTCACCCCCACACCCACAGAGCAGCCTCACCCTACAGGAGGAAAGGCAGGAAAGGCACAAAGCTGAAGGTCTGGTCCCAAGCCTTCCCTGTCTTATATGTGATGCTCAGCAGACATCAATAGCCTCAGTTTCCTCACTCAGGAAACGGGACCCATTGCAGAGAACTTTCTGATCAAGGGTGTTATGCGCAGGCGAAGATGATGGAGGTAAAGACGTTCCACAGGTGCTCTGCTCTGATCCCGAGAAGGAAGCTGCAACCGAAGGCTGTCCTGGTGCACCCCAGGGTGACCAGCTGTAAGACTTGGCATCCATCTCTCAAAAACAGTTCCTGGGATCAAGTGCCTCGCAGACAGAGGAAGTCCAGTGTTTCCCAACAGTTATTATGCATTGTGGACCTTTATGTGTGACAGCCTCACCACTTCCTGCCTCTGTGATCTCGGGCAAGTCATTTCTCCCAAGCGTGGGTTTCCTCACCTGTCAAGCACACATCTACCTTGGAAGGTAGAGAATAAATGAGGAAGCAAATGGAAAGGCTCGAACGAGGGCCTAGAGTGCGGGATTCGTAACCTGTGACAGCTGGCAGTGCTGTTGTCACACCCGTTTGTTCTCCCAGCAATCGTCTGTGTCACTTCTCCAAGACCAGGGCACTACAGGACGACTCTGTGCCCTCCCTGCATGTCCAAACGGCTTCTGGGGAAGGGGTGGAGCTGATCTTGACTCAGGAGCTGCACATGTCCTTCTGCAGGGGAGATGTGTAGGCAAGGCATGACAGGGTTGGAAGTCCCTGCTCTGTGACAGTGCTGTTGGCTGATACAGCAGGGACTTTCCCAACCGTTCCCAAAAGGCAAGATTCTGGATCCTGATAACTACAGCCTGCCAGGCCTGGGGAGGTGGTGGGATGAGGCAGGGTCAGCTTCTAGGCCACGAGAGAGAAAGACCTGTGGCCAGAACAGCGCAGAGTGGTCTTCAGGTGCTTCAGTAGGGTGCTGCTCCTGCAGCCTACGCCACAGAAACCTACAGTTAGAACTCAGGGGTTCTCACCACTGCGCCAGCAATGCCACCATCAGGACCCTACCTTCAAGGAGATGCAGGCTCTTTCTTCCTCGCCTGCCCAGGCCTGACTCAGTCTTGGCTTGCCTTTGCTTCTGATGTCTCAGAATCCTGGGCAAGAGGCTGTTCTGGGCTCTGTGTTGAAACTTTCCTTGATTGCACACTTTTCTTCAGCAACCAGCTGGAGACTAGCTTAAAAGGTCCTTTATCACTTGCGCCAAGGCACACTCTGCAACAACAGGATTAGGGGAAGCCCCCTCTGCTATAAGGATATGACCTCACAGAAACTCGGTGTAGCTCCGAGGGCTGGTCCATATGTGTCATCGGATCCAGCCATCTAAGACCGCTTACATAGGAGGCTCCAGCAAGACCCCCGTGAAGGATTCAGAACCTGAGAGTGTTGTACCCTCAGGAAACTTATGGATAACAGCTGGGATAATCCCTTCGCAGGCGACAAGGGCCCACTAAGGTGGGAGGGAATCATCAAATGAGGAAATGACGGGCTCCAGTCAGAGGGAGCATTTGGACTGGAATTGGAAGGAAGGAAGCTTCATCCGCAGAGCATCAGACTCCTAAGACCCTGACCTGTTTCAAGGTGTGGTGACATGCCTAGGGCAATGTGTGCACTCAGCAAAGTGATCAAACGTGGGGTTGAGATGCACTGAATGACCCCAGGCTGCTGGGTCAACACTGACCCCTTAGTCACCCAGAGTTGTGTTTGGCCCCTGGCCAGTCAGGGACACTGTCACCACTGCAATTTAACAGGGAGCTGACCCAGCTGGGCTAACTCAGCAATGCATGCAAAAGGCAGTGCTTCTGCCTGCCTACACGGCATCAAGTTTGCCTTTGTGAGGTTTCTGTCTCCAGCCTGGGGTCCACAAAGCACAATCACAGATCTGTGCCGCTGGAATCCCCACCTCCTTCTATATCCTCCTCCAGCCCTTGCAAACCCAGCAATGCTTGCCTGGTCCTGTCTGCCATGTGAATGGCCCCACAAAACCCCAACTCTTAACAACTGTCCAACCAGATCCCCGGTTCCTGCGGCAGCCACAAGCTGGGTTGTGCTTGCTTTTCTTCAGCAATCTCAACTCTCCTTCCTTGGTGGAAAGAACATACAATAATCCCAGGAAGAGGCCTTTTCTGATTTGGGAATGTATGCACACAGAAAAGACAGGGCCAGAGCCTGGGGTCAGGTGCAGGCAGGGAGAGAGAAAGGCAAGATTCTTGCTATTCCTGTCCCAGCCTGTTTTCCAGAGGCCTGAATATCAGGCAACCTCTTATGTCTGTCAAGATACCCAAGATCCTGCCTGCTAGTTGAGGCCAGAGCAGAAACCCTAGTCAGTGGTCTATCTACAAAAGCCATCCTCTGGCTGATGCCCCACACCCACAGAGGGCTCACAGGAGGCTCTGAGCAAAACCTTCTAAGACCTATAGATACCAAGTAACCAACCCACAGATTCCAATTCCCCAGAGAGGATGAACAGGAATCTCTGTGTATGGGGGCCAGTGAAGAGGAGCAGATTCCTTTACACACTCCAGAAAGCACCCTACTTAGAGGCTGGAGCGGGGAGTGAGGCAGAGTTCTGTCTCCCTCCTCAGGCCTGAACAGAGATCAGGATAGGTTCCATCTGCATCAAAGCAGGATATAGCCATTTCAGGGCTAAGCGCTGAAAGGGAGTGCCAGGGGTTCTGACACCGGGTGTCAGTGGCAGGGGGAGGGGCTGTTGAGGGCAGGGTTAGAGAATTCAATTCATGGGAAATCTGTACTTCTGCTCAATTTTGCTGTGAACCTAAAACTGCTCCAAATATAGTTTATTAATTTAGGGCTTGGCTATATAACTCAATGATAGAGTACTTGACTAGAATGTATGGGGCCCTAGGTTCAATCCTCACGAACAGCAAGAGGAAGGGAGGGAGGGAAGGAGGGAGGGAGGGAGAGAGGGAGGGAGGAAAAAAGAGAAGGATGGAGGAATGGGGAGGAGGAAAAAAGAGAAAACTGGAAACCACTGAATGAAAGTGCATTAACAAACAGTATTTTAATTTAAAAAGAGAAGGAAGATTCAGACATGACTTTTATAAACAAAAGAGGTTCGTCTACAAGAGCTAGTTCCAGGACAGGCTCCAAAGCTACAGAGAAACCCTGTCTCAAAAAACAAAAAAAAAAAAAAAAAGAAGTTCACACAAACATTTTGTTTTACTTTCAAATTTTCATTTATTTCAAAATCTTATTACAGCCAAAACAGTGGAATTAACTACATATAATAAAGCATATGCACATGCTAAGTTATGGGCAATAAAGTCTACTTTGGTAGGCAGTGTTAATGAAAACTAAAATCACATACATTATAATTCAACATCCTTAATTTAGTACATTGTCTTGCTTTCCTGTGTTCTGCTAAATCCCCACACCTAAACTGTTTTTAAATACTTAAATTTAATATTACTGTCTTTGCCTATACTCTGATTTCAAATAAAACTTTGCATAGGCTTCTCCAATATCTGGTCTATTTGATTGTCAATGTCATTCAAATATGGATGACCAGCCCCTGATAAATCTGTTTCATTTTCTTCATAGTCTGAAAGAATAAAAAAAAAAAAAAACTTTCTTTCAACTAACTCTTGATGTATCTCTTGGTAATCTGCAGCTACTCTACCAGACTGAGACTATACTACCTCCAGGATCCCAGAGCTGGACTCCTCTGGCTCCAGGAAAAGGGGGATTCACTCCTAGAATAAGTGAAGCCCCAAAGAATTCTACCTAGTTCTCAGAATAAAATCCCACAGCAGAACTCAGAGCCACCAGTGACTAAACCCCAAACGATTATGGCTCCTGTGCCTAATGTCTAAGTAGTCTACAGACAGCTCTGAACTTTATCCATCAAGTCCCTCTTCTGAATCCCCTGAATCCAATGGGGACAGTTGCGAGGCGCCCCCATGTATCAGAACATGTTCAGGATTCTCTGAATTGTCTCATAAAGCAGCCTGGGAGATTTGAGGTAGAAATTGAACAGCTTGCAGAAACCGTGAATACATAGGTTACAACAGGAGATGCTTGGCAAGAACTACCGAAAGGCCGCGTCTGCCCCAGTTCTCTCATATGGGAGCTTGTCTGTGTATCAAACTGGCAACTTCCTTCCACCAAATGCTGCCTCAGAGGCGTGGGAATGAATGCAAAATGAAGGCTCAAGCTGCAAAACGGATGAGTCAAGCTGATCCCACAAATCTGTGCTGTCTCTGGAAGAACCTTGTCTTGGAAGAACCTTGTCTTCATCTCGGTATCAACGGAGCCAGCAAACAGGTTTCAAGAGCAGATGTTCTTCAGGTGGGCCCGTGGGAACCGCTGAGCACTTTCTTCTCTAACCCCACGGAGGACCACTTAATTTGTGCAGGAAAATTAGTGAAGTTGACAAGGTCAGTTTTAGAAGGCACTAGAGGAAGGGAAAAGCCTAATGCTGAAGAAATGATTCAGAGAACTGAAAATGTCCTAGATGCAAATTGCTGCCAAGATGCAAAAAGAAGGTGCTTATAGAAAGAACTCCAATCAAATAGCTGCGGTGGCATCCATTCAGCTTCAACATACAGGGGAGATACGTCTGAAAACGATCCTAACTACTTCATGAATGAATCAACATTTTATACGTCGGATGCTGTCCCTTTAACAGTTTTGCAAAGGAACACAAGATCTCCTCCAATGCTGACTACATTCAAAAAGCTAGTCCTATTTCAAAAATCTGAGGCTGGGGAGATGACTGAGAAGTTAAAACACTTGCCACACAGGTGTGAGGACCAGAGTTCGGATCCCCAGAATCTGTGGAAATACGGAGCTGCTGTGGCAGCTCACCTGTAACCCCAGGGCTCAGAAGGCAAAGACTTGCTCAGAAGCATCCCCTGAGCAAGCCGACAGCATGGCAAACTGTATTGGCTAGTTCTGGGTTCAACTCTGAGGCCTTGCCTCAGTGAATAAGGTGGAGAGCAATCTAGGAAGATTATCAATATCAACCTCAGATCAACACACACACACACACACACACGTGCGAATGCCAGAATACATGCATGCATACGGCCGGCAGAACAAATGAAAAGGAAATTTGTTGCTATCAAACAATCGGTGTTTTCTGACACAAGTTGCTTTCTTTGCTACAAGTAAAGCAAGGAGCCCAAGGCCCACAGCGATAGTAAGAAGCCTGCCCAACTCCCTTGGGACAGGAACAGCTTGCACACCCCAAGCCTGACTCAGCAGTAAAGATGGGTTTGAAGTCAGGCTGCCTGGGGTCAAACCTAGGTCATGCTCTTTGCTGGCTGTGTAACTTACTGTTGGAGCCTTGATTTTCTCATTTATAAAGGAGAGCTAATAACAGCTTCCTCGTGAGCTGTTAGGAAGCTTAAAGGATAACGCACATCAAGCCCTTTCATAACCACTCCAACCATCCTGGTGGCCTGCATTCTTCCTCCTCACTCACCTGCCCTATGGGCTGTGCAGATCTCACTTCGCCCGTGAGCACCTCAGGGGCCAACCTTGGGCTCCTCCATCTTGCATGCACACGACATGAGCACGGAAAAGGGTCTTGCTACTCCCTCCAGAGAGTGGAATGTCCCCAAGGGCTTGTAAATTTGAACACTTGATCCCCATCTAGTGGCACTGTTTTAGGAGGTTGAAAATCCCTCTGGACATGGATCCTAGCTTACAGAGGCAGAAACTCCCACACTTTTAACTGATGCTGATGGCTTAGAGCCTGGCCCCAGCAAGTCGTTACGCCTTACACAAACATTAGAGCCTGACTCCTGGTGATGCATAAGCCCTTATACTAAACCAGTGGCTCTCCATCTTCCTAAAGCTGGGACCCTTTGTTCCTCATGTTGTGGTGGCCCCCAACCATAAAAGTATTTCATTGCTACTTCATAACTGTGGTTTTGCTACTGTTATGAATCGTAATATAAATATCTGTGTTTTCTGATGGTTTTAGGTGACCCCTGTGAAAGGATCGTTGACTCCCAAAGGGGTAGCAACCCAAAGGTTGAGTGACAAAATAGTCTCAAGAAAGACCACTGAGCCTTCAAGATGGCTCAGCAGGTAAAGTCTCTGAACTCCAAGTCTGAAGACCTGAGTTCAATCCATGGGACCCACAAAGTAGGAAGAGAGAATTGACTCCCACAAGTTGTCCTCTGACCTCCACACATATGCTGTGGTAAATAAATAAATAATTCAGAGCAGAAAAAAAAGAAAGAAAGACAACTGATGCTCTAAAACTTACTATTTAACAAGATAATGAGAAGCCTACTTAACCTCTCCTGATACGGGCCCCATACAAACAGCACACAAGATAAGACCATGTAACTTCCTTCTAACTGTAAAAACAAAACAAATACATTCCATTTCCCTCAAGAGGGTTCCCTCTCTCTCTCTCTCTCTCTCTCTCTCTCTCTCTCTCTCTCTCTCTCTCTCTCTCGTAGAATTTAGCTCACTGTTAGCCAGGTGTGGTGGTACATGCCTTTAATTCCAGCACTCAGGAGTCAGATGAATCTCTGTGAGTTTGAGGCCAGCCTGGTCTACAGACTGAGTTCCAGGCAAGCCAGGGCTACAGTGAGATCCTATCTTAAAAAAAAAAAAAGAAAGGAAGGAAGAAGGAAGGAAGGAAGGAAGGAAGGAAGGAAGGAAGGAAAGGATTGCCCCACTGTCTCTTTCTCTCTCCTAACACTTCCTCACACTGTCTCACTGTATTTTCTTTAATAAATCTCTGTGTCTGCCCTGGGCTGATAGACTTTTTGCCCCTCCTCACTTTGCCATTGCTGTGCCTGTACACCATAGCAGTGTTACTCTGTGATCTCTGCTTCAGGCTTCTGCCTTGAGTCTGATGGGCTGCAACCTCTAAGATTAAATAAACCCTTTCCTCCCCAGGTTGCTTTGGATCAGAGTGTTTTATCATACACAGACACACACACACACACACACACACACAGAGAGAGAGAGAGAGGAGGGGCATAGACTGAAGAGAGAACCATCTAGCAATGTCAGCCCAATTCATACTTATTATAAAGCATGTCTGCAGACACATACAGAGTTTATTTTATGAATTACAAGACTAACAGTGGGGGGTGCATTTAGCACTGCAGGAAGTGGAGCAGGATTGTGATTACAGCAAAAGAAAGCTCATTAAAAACTTCCTGCCATGGCCTCTGGATTGAAAACTTCCTGACATATCCTTTGGATATGGTTTTGTGGGTTTTTTTGTTTTGTTTTGTTTTGTATTTTTGAAACAACATGAAGCTAAGACTTTATAAAGACTAATGTTCTACATTGAAGGGGAAAGTCACTTTGGAACAACTTGATTCTGCTGGAATTGGGAACGGGACTAACATCCCCCACCTTCTCTGGGCTTGTCAAATGACGGACTCCTCCAAAGCCTCTCAGGGCAGGTAAGATAGTCAACACAGTGTAGAGGAGAAAGGTTTCAGCATTTTATATCAAAGCAAGTATTTAAAGGTTGTTTTCCAGGACTCCATTTGCTCATATCCCAACAGTCCAAAAATCCAATAAAGCCAGGGTGTAACATGTGTCCAAGTGGAGATTTGCCATCCACTCTGTTTAACAAAGCTTGTACACAGTTGAAAGCCAAATGTTTGAAAATTCGCCTGAAGACAGTCATGGTTGGGTGCAGATCTCTTCCCACACAACCTCCCACTTTTCCACAGCATGCCCTGTGAAGTCCTAGGATTGTGCCTAGGCCAGCACAGAATGGACCCAGCCAACGACAGGGCTCAATGTTCCCTGAGCACACCCTTCCCCCACGGAGGCAATGGGCCATCCAAAGACCCAGCATTGACCCCTGGATGGTGTCCCTCACTTCTCCTCTGGGGCCATGGAGTCCTTGAAGACCTCAGCATCCTCTGGCTTAAGGGATCCTGCAAAATGCTTCAGATGAACTTCCTCAGGCTGATTGGTATGCCTATCTCGAGTGCTTGCATCCCTCAGAAGGGGAACCAGGGCAAAGTTCTTCCAGTTTCTCCCTGCAACTGAAAGGCAACAAAATCATTAGCACCTTGGATGCAATAAAACAAGCATGGGTTTATTGGTAGGCCTCACATCTCCAGATGAAAGGAGACCTGGGTACCCTCAATCAAAGAAACTTCTCTTTAAAGCAGACAGAGACCATGACAGAAAACCACAACTGGATACAATGCAGAGATCAGTGGGTTGTGGGGAACCCAGCCCCAGTGGATACATCATGAACACAACTCCTACACCGAAAGCTCAGGTAATGTTTTGGAAGAGGGGGCAAAGATTGCAAGAGCCAGAGGACTAGGAAGTCTACTATTAGACTGCCTCCTAGAGATAGCTGCCTAAATAAGACCTAAATAATGACAATATAAATAGACATGATAATGCAGAAGAAGAAAATCTCAGAGTCCCACCCCTAGACAAAGAACTACAGGTAACTAATGACTGCTAAGAAAGGGGAAATTAGCCTCTCCTAGGGCAAGCTCCCTAATTGGTTACAAAGTGGTTATCCTGGAAATCATATACACACTAACAACAAAAGCAAACTCAGCAGGTTATATTTATATATTTGTGTATATAAATGTGTGCATACATGTCTATAATAACAAAAGAAAAAGAGATAATGGGGGGTACCTGGGAGGGGTTGGAAGGAGGTGACACAGGAGGGGTTAGAAGGAAGAAAATAATGGTATTATATTTTAATTTTAAAATACATTTTTAAAAAAATCTTAGCCAGGTATAGTGGCACACACCTTTAATCCCAACATCCAGGAGGCTGAGACAGGTGGAACTCTGTGAGTTCAAGGCCAGCCTGGTCTACAGCGTGAATTCCAAGACAGCCAAGGCTACATAGTGAGACCCTGCCTGGAAAAAAATTCTTCAAGCTCTTGGACTCATGAAGTTTCCTCTTCCCCTCATCCACCCAGGTAACATCTTTCTGTGTTTGTGTTGTGTTGGTAAACAAATATATTTATTTGGTTTTTTATTGATTTTATTGAGCTATACATTTTTCTCTGCTCCCTTCCCTTCCTCTCCTCTCCCTTTCAACCCTCTCTCATGGTCCCCATGCTCCCAATTTACTCAGAAGATCTTGTCTTTTTCTACTTCCCATTAGATTAGATCCATGTATGTCTCTCTTAGGGTCCTCATTGTTGTCTAGATTCTCTGGGATTGTGATTTGTAGGCTGGCTTTCTTTGCTTTATGTTTAAACACCACATATGAGTGAGTAAATGTGATAATTATCTTTCTGGGTCTGGGTTACCTCACTCAATATGATGTTTTCTAGCTCCATCCATTTTCCTGCAAAATTCAAGATGTCATTATTTTTTTCTGCTGTGCAGTACTCCATTGTGTAAATGTACCACATTTTCCTTATCCATTCTTCGGTCAAGGGGCATTTAGGTTGTTTCCAGTTTCTGGCTATGACAAACAAAGCTGCTATGAACATAGCTGAGCACATGTCTTTGTGGTATGATTGAGCATCCTTTGGATATATACCCAAAAGTGGTATTTCTGGGTCTTGAGGAAGGTTGTTTCCTAATTTTCTGAGAAATTGTCATACTGATATCCAAAGGGGCTGTACCAGCTTGCACTCCCACCAGCAATGCAGGAGTGTTCCCTTTACCCCACAACCTCTCCAGCATAAGTTGTCATCAGTATTTTTGATCTTGGCCATTCTTATAGGTGTAAGATGGAATCTCAGAGTTGTTTTGATTTGCATTTCTCTGATGACTAAGGATGTTGAGCATTTCCTTAAGTGTCTTTCAGCCATTTTAGATTCCTCTGTTGAGAGTTCTCTGTTTAGGTCTGTACTCCATTTTTTATTGGATTATTTGTTCTTTTGATGACCAATTTCTTGAGTTCTTTGTATATTTTGAAGATCAGACCTCTGTCTGATGTGGGGTTGGTGAAGATCTTTTCCCATTCTGTAGGCTGTCGTTTTGTCTTGTTGACTGTGTCCTTTGCTTTACAGAAACTTTTCAGTTTCAGAAGGTCCCATTTATTAATTGTTTCTCTCAGTGTCTATGCTACTAAGGTTATATTTAGGAAGTGGTCTCCTGTGCCAATGCATTCAAGTGTACTTCCCACTTTCTCTTCTATGAGGTTTGGTGTGGCTGGCTTTATGTTGAGGTCTTTGATCCATTTGGACTTGAGTTTTGTGCATGGTGATAGATATGGATCTATTTTCATTCTTCTACATATTGATATCCAGTTATGCCAGCACCATTTGTTAAATATGCTTTCTTTTTCCATTTGATACTTTTTTGCTTCTTCGTCAAAAATCAGGTGTTTGAAGGAGTGTAAATTAATATCTGGGTCTTTGATTCAGTTCCATTGGTCCTCCTGTCTGTTTTTATGCCAATTCCAGGCTGTTTTCAATACTGTAGCTCTGTAGTAGAGTTTGAAGTCAGGGATTGTGATGCCTTCAGAAGTTCTTTTATTGTACAAGATTGTTTTGGCTATCCTGGGTTTTTTGCTTTTCCATATGAAGTTGAGTACCACCATTCTTTCAAGGTCTGTGAAGAATTTTGCTGAGATGTTGATGGGCATTGCATTGAATCTGTATATTGCCTTTGGTAAGATTGCCATTTTTACTATGTTAATTCTGCCTACCCAAGAGCATGAAAGATCTTTCCACTTTCTGGTGTCTTCTTCAATTTCTTTCTTCAAAGATTTAAAGTTCTTGTCATACAAGTCTTTCATTTTTGGTTAGAGTTACTCCGAGATATTTTATGCTATTTGTGGCTATTGTGAAGGGTGTTGATTCTCTGATTTCTTCCCCAGCCCTTTTATCATCTCTGTACAGGAGGGCTACTGATTTTTTTTTAGTTAATCTTGTATCCTGCTACATTGCTGAAAGTGTTTATGAGTTGTAGAAGTTCCTTGATAGAATTTTTGGGATCTCTTATGTAAACTCTCATATCATCAGGAAATAGTGAGAGTTTGACTTCTTTTCCGATTTGTATCCCCTCGATCTCCTTTTGTTGTCTAGCTAGGACCTCAAGAACTATATTGAATAGATATGGACAGAGTGGACAACCTTGTCTTGTTCCTGATTTCAGTGGAATCACTGGGAGTTTCTCTTCATTTAGTTTGATGTTGGCTGTTAGCTTGCTGTATATTGCCTTTATTATGGTTAGGTATGTTCCTTGTATCCCTGCTCTCTCCCAGACATTTATCATGAAGGGATGTTGTATTTTGTTAAAAGCTTTTTCCCAAGTAACATCTTAAGGTCTCTTCTTCCCCCAGGCACTGGCAAACCTGTGACCTCATGAGTCTATCACATACCTGCTTCCACCTCTACTACCTGGCTCCCTAAATGGGAGGGTAAAGAGGTTTCTGCAATGCAACTCCACATTGGGCAACTCTGAAGTGATGAACAGCAGCCAAGAAAAATTAAGACTTAGAGGCAAGGTCCAAGCAGGGCAAAGAAACTGAGGAAAACACCAAGGGGGACCTGGTGACACTGGGCTTCAAATAAGAACTTTGGCAAGATCTAAAGCCCCAAGGAACTCTTAAGGAAGACTCAGTTATTATTGTCCATCAATATACTGACCACTAACTGGCTGGAGAGTGGAGACCCCCAGCTTGGGAACTGTTGGCCCAGCCAGTTCCAGGGTCTCCAGAGCATCTAAAGTTCCCAGTACCGGTCACCTTATCCTCATTCTCATACCAAGACTCTCCCGTGCATTCCCTGGTTCCTTCACTGACCACCTGTCTCTCCCTCTCCTGCATTCTCCCACTTCTTCCTACCACATGCAGCTTGGTGGGGAGGGGTCCTTGTTATCCAAATTATCAGACTATCATCACTAGAGTTTCTACTGTTACAGAAGTGAGAAATGTTCCCTGAAGGAATGTTCCCTAAGAAATAGGTATAAAGTGTAAAATCTGATATTAAACCCCACAGCTTCTGTTCCAAATCACTGGTCTAACTGGATAAAGGTTCACTGAGAGGTATAGTATAGAGGGCATGATATCCTTGTGCTCACAGATAAAGCACTAGGGAAACCAGGAATGTTAAACACTCGGGGTTGTCTCCTCAGGTGAGCAGATACACACCTGTTTTCCATCCAGAAGGCGGGGAGTGGATGTAGTTGATAGCCTGACACTCTGTGCGGTCTGTAGGGCCAGGCCTCACCCAAATCCCCTCCCCCAGACTATTATGTTTATCCCACACTTTTCCTCCCTAGACCTTTATCCTGATCATTGTTTCTCAGTCAATAAAACCCATCCTTAAGGGTGATGTCACAGGTACTGCGTAGCTTGGTAACCTCTACAATGACCTAGACCGCACCAGATCCTCTCCTAGGCCCTTAAGTTATAGAACCCATTCTTATGGAAAAGGTCACATGCGTTTTGCAAAAGAGTTTCAGTGTAGTCATGTCTTAAGCTTTATTGTGATAATTATCACCAGGAAACTTTTCCCAAAATGGTACCATACTTAAATATGTCTAAAATAAACTGCCCTGTCTCAGACTCTAGAAGTCTGAACCAACACCAGCTCACTAAGTCAGTGGGAGGATCATGGTAGGACACTCAAATCACACAGCCATCTTTGAGTAGCTCTCAGAAAACGTTAGCCTGACTGACAAATCGAAGAAAAGATAACAAGCAGAGGTGACAATTTGACCAGGGAGTCTTTCCATTTACATTCCCAGGAAAATCACAGAACTTCTGGGGACCTGCGCGAAAGAAAGCAAGGAAGCCCAAGGGCAGGAACTGCTTTCCAAAAGTGGCCGCTTTTTCCTGTGCTCGAGATGGAATCCAGACCGGTTTCACAAGCTGGCCCAGGACTGGACCACTAAGCTACATCACCAGCCCCCTAGTGAGCCATTGCTGAAGTAGATCTCCATACGATCTTGTCCTGCACGTGACAACCATAAACTGTGCAACATGCCGTTCGGCAGATGTATTTAGACTTGAGTGACAGATGTGAGATTCTACAAACCCTGAAAGAAGCGGCATTCACAAGGGAAGCCCTATCAACGCCCTGGCTCTGCTAGCGACAATTTTACCAACTATAGTACAGTGAACAGCCATCCTAGCGGAGCATGGAATTTCCCCTGAGGGAAGGAGGAGGCAGTCATGGGGCGGCTGACGCAGCTAGAATCAGTAACGCGGAGCATGGGGAACAGGTGCTAGAAAGCTGGAGGGCTGGTCAGCTTTGGGGCAGGGTGGTTACCCATAAGTAGTTAGCTGAGAACTACAAGATACTTGATAGAGAATGGCTGTAATGGGGTTGGAAGTGGGGCAGACATACTTTAGCTCAAGTATAAGAAAGGAACTCAGCCAGTGTGTGGAAACATCCTTACACTCACTTATGCCTGGCACAAGCTCATGGCGATTCCTGAATAAGTGAAGTACCATTTAGTATATAAGATAATAATAAATAAATAATAAAAATACTAAATTCTTAGAGGGAAGGTAACTGAATCCAGGCTTTCCACAGTATCTTATCTACCATGTCCAGCACACAATCTGAAAAACCTGGACCTAAAAGGGAAGCCAAGAAAATGTGGTCCTCTGTCACAAAAAAATAAAAAAGAAAAAAAAATAACAGTTAAAAGAAATGGATGCCATGATAGCCCAGATGTTGGGTTTAGCTAGAGATTGCTGAACCCAGGGCCCTGTGCTTGGTAGGCAGAGAGTACTACCTCTGAGCCAGTGCATCCCTTAGCAGATAGAAATTGTAAAGTAACATTACTATGTTCAAAGAAGCAGAGGAAAACATGCTCCTAATGAGGGAATGGCTAGAAGACCTCAACAAAGAAATAGAACCTTCAGCACAGGAAAAACAGGAACTCTAAAACCAAAAGGCTTAAAACTTGAAGTGCGAAATTCTCCAGAAGGGATTAATAACAATTTGGAGCTGACTAAAAAAGGGGGGACTCGATGAATATGAAGACTTCTGGAAAAATACTGTGTGGTCCAACACCCAGCGTCTCAAACTGTGGGTTGTGACCCCGTATTGGATCATATAACTGAATGTAGGGCCGTTAAAATGCTGGCGACATTAGCAATTTTCTGAACATGCAATGACCAAAAGTTAATCTGAAATCAGTAAGTCCAAGGAGCGCCTGGTAGTGCTGCACAAGTGTGTCAGGGGACACGCAGCAGTCACTAGCATGTGGATGGCTGGCATCTGTTGCTGCTACACAGCCCAGGTCCTTTGTGAGGAAAGTCAACATGGAGTAGGAAACCCCCCTTCCCAGAGTTAGGCCCTCCCTGCCGTGGCACCGCCCATCCCACCTCACCTCGGCCTGACCTCAGGGAGAAGCTCAGGGTGCGCTTGATGCCCTCACAGTTGCCCGGGTCCTCGTTGATGATGCCCACATTGGTGTTCCAGGTAGTCCAGTTCACCTCGTCCACCCTATAGGGGAGGGGACAGGATCCGGGGCCAGCTGTCTAAGGCCGAGTCCATCTTCATATCAGGATGAAGATACAGCAGGTGGAGGGACAGACAGGGCTTGTTTCATGGACAACCTGTTCTTTCTAACCACTCCACAAGGTCCAGGAATTTTAACACCGGATTCCTAGGTTTGGCTTTGTTCACCATTGAGTCATTTTTGAACCCATCAAGTTTTTCAGTGCTTAATGTTGGAAGTCCTACCTCCTAAGATCTGAATGGGTGTCCTGTGCCCACAGTCCTATGTGGCCCTTGTACCTGCTGCTGGCCTTGAGAGTTCCCTAAACCTGCGACTGGTCTCAGGGAGTCCTGAGGCCAGCCTCTACACCCTCATCTGGCCCTCGATGGGTCCTGCATGCCCTGGACTGAGAGCTTTAACTCCTGCTTTGCCTTACCTGAAACACCACCGGTAGTCATCCTTGCCATCTGGCGTGAACCCCACCTGTAGCAGCTTGCCGGAGCGGAAGGCCTTCCTCATGCATTTCAGGAAACTCTTCTCTGTGTCCAGGATGGTGATGGCTCTCTGAAGGAAAGGAGAAATAGGCCTTCCTGGATCACCATCTCCAGAATCTCTCCCAGCCTCAGCAACCTCCAAGCTGGCCCTGCGGTACCTCCTATAACAGGTCTGTTTCCAAAGTGTGGCAGGCACATGCTCCATGAAGGAGATCAGCCAAGCCTGCCTATATCTGGCTACTTACTGCTTACTGGGTCCAGGAAGGCAACCCTATGAACTGATGGCACTTACAACGGGATCCCTTGGGGACCTATGTGAGATCAGAGTCTCAAACGTGAGACTGCCCGGTCTAAACCCTGGCTCTGCTACCAACCAGGTGTGTGACTGGAAACACAGATAGGTGACATCTCTAAAGCTCAGTGCTTCCTGCCCCTACTCAGTCCTATAGGCGCTCATGTGCCCCACTGTGGGACAGCAAGGGACAGTGAACACCTTCGAGGCTGCACGCCCTGCCCCACTCTGATGCCCACCTGCAGCTTCCAGATGTTCTTGCTCTCTTGTGCGATCTTGTTGACCGTCTCGCCCATGAGGGCAATGAGCATGTTGAGCAGGAGGATGTAGGTGAGGATCACATAGGACAGTAACAGGATGATGAAGACAGCCTTGAAGTCGTAGTTCTCAGTGAACTCCAAGTCACCCATGCCGATGGTGAACTTGAATAGCTCCAGACATGTGGAGTACAGGCTGTTGTAGGAGTTGTCTGGTGGCCTGCAGGCAGGCCCTCGCCACCTGTGTGGTGTGGACTCCACAGGCACAGAGTCATTCTTCCCATCTTCAATTAGTGTCACCACAGCTGTAGGTCACAGGAGAAAGGGGCGTGGAGAGATGGAAAACAAGACCCCAGACTCCCTGATACATACCTCTCCCACCCAGCACCCTGCAGCAGGAAGGCCACTCAGTTATGTAGCATCTCCCTACTCCCAGACTATCAGAAAGTTGTAATAATACATGGCTTTCTTGTAATAAGAGCTTTAAATTGATCTAGTAGAAAAGGTGTTTGAAGAAATATGCAAAGCTATGTAGACCATGTACATACAGAGGCCTTTGTATAATAGACAACTTGCTTAAAAAGACAGGAAGCCTGGGTCACTTTGCCAGCCACACCATGTCTTTTAGAGATCCACTCTATAATCACGGATGTCGAGCAACTCAGCAGAGTGGCCTCTGCTAACATTCTTCTTTGCAAGTGTACTGCAGAGCCTGAGTACTGCTAAGCGGCCATGCGCCGTCCGTACTATGCATCAGTGCCCCGAGAACACCCTAAGCCCAATCCCTTCTTGTACTAACATGCAGAACTTCAGGTCAGGCGCCACAGCCCATACCTATCAGCACCCTAGTCACCGATGTTCAGCCCTCCTAGACAGGAGTTCTAAAATAAGCTGCAGAGTGGGGGCAGAGATGGGCATGCCTCAGGAACCACATAACCACAGAACTCAAATGAGAACTGAGGCAGGGGCATTGCTAACAACAGGATGTGGACCAGGTAGAGGGGCCGAGGATCTGGCTTAAAGGGGCTCCCAAGGACCAGATCTCAGCTTCAAAATAACTGATGATAGTAAGGATTATGGCTCATGTGACAGTGAGAATCTACAGGGAATAAAAAGAACCCCAAGGCCATCCATCCTCGTGTTTTTAAAAAAAATGAATTGAGGAGATGGAAGAAAAGCTCTTCCTTATGATAAAATGCCAGGGACTAAAGAGGCACTGAATGGTGGGGTTAGGGAATCATGAAGGCTGGGGCTGTAGCTCAGTGGGCACTGGCCTGACATGTATTAGACCCTGGGTTCAATCTCCAGAACCAGGAATAAAGAATGGAAGGGATGAGAAAGGGAGGGGATGAGTGGGGAAGGGAAGGAAAAAAGAGACAAAGAGACAGAGAAGAGATAGACAAGGAAATGGAGAGATTTTTAAAATGTTTAAATTGGAGAATCTGGATAAGAAGAAGAGAGGAATCATCCATACTACTCTTGAAAGTTTCCTGTGAGTCTGAAATAGTATTGAAATAAGTTAGGTAAAAACTGAGCCAAAATGGAACTGTATGGCAAGCAAGTAGCACAGTATCTCTAAAACATCCACAAATGCCTCATCCATCACATTTCCAAGTTCTCGGGCTCATGCTGATGTGTGTTCTGTCTATCCCTCGGTCACCTGCAAGAATGCACCTCCTCCTCCTCCAGCCCTGCAGAGCCTGAGGAGGTCAGGTGAGCAATACACCTGCCTACCACCAGCTTTGACTCAGCCCATTACCTGTGGAAAATCCAAACAAGAACACGAGGTAGACGAACATGAATCGACACAGGTCCCTGAGGATCATCTGCAGGAAAGAGCAGGCTGGTAAAAGGCAAGTCCAACCATGAGAGGAACACAGGAACGATCAGGGTTGCATCAGCCTAGAGCGACCAGAGGATATGTGACAGGAACCTGTAGTGGGCTAGGCTTTGTGGTTTCCAGCTCAGACGTCATGAGGCAATGACTCCCACCTTCCCATGGCTTTTGCTCCGGTTGGGAGATGGCGGTTTGGAATGCAAAGGCAACAAGTTTGAAGAAAACCTGCAGGCTAGGGTCAATGCCAGGTTGTTTGATTCTAGGGAAATAGATAGGCTAAGGGCTAAACAAATGGCTCCCTGGAGATACAGAAAGGCTGAAAAGCATGCATAGGGCAGTATCTCACATCATAGGGCAAACAGGGCTCTGTGGAAAACATACTTGGGAACCCACCTTTTCAATCATGACAGCATAGATGCCCATCTGCTGGAATCCTCTGGTATAGTAGAGCATGTTGGTCCAGCCCATGGCAAGGGAGAACACCATGGAAGCCACGTACTCCTTGCGGTGGTTAAAGTACAGTACCACAGACACCAGCATGAACAGAGACTGCACAAAGCTGAGGGCAGAGGCAAAGTCGTTCAACTTAGGAAAAAGGCCCAGGCTGCAAGAATCGGAAGAGTGAGAATGTAGCCATGCAGGGGCTGGAGCTGTGCTGTCTTGCTTCCTTTAACTTACACAGTCCCAGCAGGCACAAGGAGGGAAATGTATGGCAGGTTGGAGGGGAAATTTTATTCTTCAAAATTTTATTCAATGTAAATGTAATATAGATGCTCCTTGACTTATAATAGCTCTATCCTGCGCAATCCATTGTTTGTTGAAAATATAAGTGAGAAATGTATTGAATACCCCAACCTACTGATGATGAGCACTTACGCTACAGCATCAGCTGCTTCCCCTCCGAGCAACCCCACTGAAACACTGAAGGATGTCCAGAAAACAAGAAAGGCCAAGAAAGAGAAAGAAGTGAGGAAGAGATGGGAGCCATGAGAATCCCAAGGCTGGCAACAAAGAGATGTGCCAGGTAAAAGAAGGGTCAGGCTGGCAAAACAACTCAATCTCAAAGAGAAAACAGGAAGAAGGTATGGTGTACACCTCTGTCACCCCAGCACTACAGAATCAAGGGCAGGAGGATTCCTGTGAGTTAGAAGAGAGGCTAGTTTGGGCTACATAGAAAGGCCCTGTCTCAAACAAAAGAAAGAAAAGAAAGCTCTAGGAAGAGATTCCTCAAGGGGGAGAAAAGTGATATGGCCATGTGTTATAACTTCTAAGTCTGATTTTGAAGAAAGTTGCACCTGCTTTAGGATGTATGGGAAGAATTAACATTGTCTTCAGAGAAAACTAAACAAAAGAAAATTAAGGGAATGGTAATCTGATAAGCCAGAAGAAACAAACCAAAAACAAGTAATAGGACTATTACAAAGCTGTCTGACACTTAGGAATATTTACAAAGGCACAGAATGCAAATGATGATTACTGACTAAAACAAAATATTATATAATCACATCAGAATGATGAAAAGGGGGAAGCAGATGGGGAGGAGGATGCTAAATCCTTCTCTGCGGCATGAGTATGTGTCAGAAGAAAGAGCCCACAGAAAGCAGGTTTCAGAGAAAGGGAAGGGGTTGGGGGTAAGAAACTCCTGGTTTTGAGTATAAGAATTTTTTCACTCTTATGAGTTATATCAGCATGTCTGAGTAGTTTTGATAACATAAAAGTACTATATATTCATTGGTATATAATTGCATGCATGTGCATGTGTATGTGTGTTTTAACATAACTGTAATGTAGCTATAACTTTTAGGAATGGAATCTTGAGTCTACTCTTACAATGTTATGTAGGGGGACATTTCTTCTTTATGCAAATAAGTATTGTGTTCACCAATTGCTATAGACTCTAAAGATTGAGCTTGCCCTTTGGAACTAAAATAAAGGTATTTGAAGATTACCATGGGAACATGAGGCTTATGAATCCTAGGAACAAGGTCATCATAATAGCACCAGAAATCAACTCCTTAATCACACCAGAAATGAAAAGAGAAGCCCCTAGACTGAGGGAAACCTGGACATCAGAAGAGAGTTTAAGTCCAGATCCCAGGAAACCCATGGTTGAAAGCCCTCCGTGCAGGATGAGGTTCACAGGTTCTAGTCTATTTTATGAGCAGAGGCTTTACAACACCTGTGCCTTTGCTTATCCGTCTCCTCTAAAAGCAGTGGCCCCAACCAGGAGCACATGCTACCACCCACACCAAGAAAAGAACTTTTGGTATTTATCTGAGGGCATTTTGATAATCAAGCCTAGAAGTGGGGAGGGGGAAGCTATTGGACAGAGGCCAGGGATGCTGCTAAATACTCAGTGCATGGGACAATCCCTTTCTCAACAACTGTGAATTATGTAGTCCAAAGAGTCCATGAATTTGGAATGAAAAACAAACAAATTTTTTAAAAAATCTGCCTTAAAGACTGGAGATTCTTGAAGGCGAGAACTATGTATAGTTCACCTCCGTCTCCCAGTGTCGACCCAGTGAACAGCAGAGGGATGCACACACGGTGAACAAAGGGAAGGAAGGGACACCTAACTCCAGCAGTAAATCATGTGACACCGTGACACAGTCTGCCAACCCCAGCACCTGACATTTATCTGGCAGTGTAAACATTGATATTCATTCATCTGATGAATATTTGTTGAGTGCCTCCCACCATCGCTTCAACCTGCCTACTGAGGCCCACCCTACTATGTGCCTGTTCAAGCATAAGTGAGAGAATGAAGGAGAACTAACTTCTAGCATCTCGGGAGGCTAAATGGAACACAAAGCAGCACTTACAAAAGTATCTCGCTGTAGCTGTCCACAAACAAACTCTTGAGGGATGGCCGCCTCTGCAGGAAATACTGAATCTGTGGGGGAACAGACAGAGTAAGTTTCTGGGAAGTGTAGGTGTGGCTGAATGGGGAAGCTCCTGGTGTGTTTTCGGAGTGCCAGCATGCTGGAACACTGGAGTGGGTTCCAGCAGAGTGTAAAGAACGGAGCAGCAGCAGTCAACCTAATGGGGTGGGTGACATCGCGTGACTCGTGGAGAGCTTTAAAAACATTGACTACAATTACAAGTGTATCTAGAAGGCAATTTGGGAAGAAAAAGATCGCCAAAATGCTATGAGCTGCTGAATCCCACGGTAGAGCTGAGAAGCCTCTTTGCTTCTAACTTGTTCTCCCAGCACCAGCTTCCTTTTCAATAAATGAACATAACATTATCATTAAAATCCCATTATGCAGCCTCACCTGAATTAACTCACCAGATCAACCTTTGGTGGCTGGAAATCCTCTCCAAAACCCCTACCCCCGCCTGCCCCCAGCTTAGCCTTCTGTCTGCTACGAGGTGCCCACTGGCTGCCGGAGCTTTCTTAGATAACATCAGTCACCAGTGTCAAAAGACAGCGTTTCCGTGAAGACGAAGTCTGGTGATTTACAAAGACTCCATAAACGTAAGTGTGGGGGTTGAATGAGAATGGTGCCCATAAGCTAATATATTTGAACACTTCATTCCCAGTCAGTGGAAGTGTTTGGGAAGGATGTCTAGGAGGTATTAGCCCTGTTGGAGGAGATTTGTCACTGGGGATGGGCTTTGAGGTTTCAAACACTTCTTCCACTCTCCCCAGTGTGTTCTCTCCTCGCCCCCATCTTTCCAGTTCCCTCTCATTCTAGCTCTCTCTTGTTCTACTTTCTGTTTGCTGCTCAAAACACGGGTTCTCAACTGCTGCTCCGGCTACCTGTCACCTGCAACCTCCATTCTTCCATCATGGATTCTCACCCTTAGAAACCAGAAGACCAAATAAACTCTTTTTTCTGTAAGTCACTTTGTTCATGGTGTCTCATCACAGCAATAGAAAAGTAACTCAGATAGTAGGTCACTGGAAAAAATACATGTGACTTAAAGCAAGAAGTTTAGAGGTTAAAATCACAATGATCTAATCGGGTGTAATGGTGCACACCTGTCTTCTCAACACTCAAAAAAAAAAAAAAGGCAAGATGATCAAGAATCCAAGGATGCCAGGCAGTGGTGGCACAGGCCTTTAATTCCAGCACTCAGGAGGCAGAGGCAGGTGGATCTCTGGCGGATCTTCGAGGCCAGCCTGGCCTATAAGAGCTAGTTCCAGGACAGTCTCCAAAGATACAGAGAAACCCTGCCTCGAAAAACCAAAAAAAAAAAAATGCAAGGACAGAATAGACTACATAGAGAAACCTCAAGTCAATGTTATATAATAATAATAATATAAATAATGATGATGATGATGATTTCAAATTCTACATTCAGATCTCTTTTCATGGAGTTCTCACCCCTCTTGAGTCTCACTCAAGGAAAGCAAAACTAAAAAGCATAAACCCCACATATTCCCTAAACTCAGGAAAGTTGACATAAAATTCAAAAAGGAGCTCCCAAGTTCAAAGAAAAAACCCTGGGGCCTGAGGAGATGCCTCAGCAAAGTACTTGATGTGCAAGCAGGAGACCAGCACCCACGAAAACACCCACGAAAAACAAAGACCAGGTACGGCAGCATTACACATCTGTAAGATGTGCTGGGTAGGGAGTGCCCTGGGGCTCGCTGGCCAGGCAATCGAAGACCCCTCCCACAAGACAGTGGTGGAGGTCTGCCTGCCGGCTTGACTGCCATGGGCCCTTAGGAATACACTGGATGGTCCCTGCACCCCAGCCGTGAACACCCGGAGGATTCTCAGCTGTGCTCACTCAGCTCTCAGTGGTTCTCTTGACTTTTGTCAGGGACAATAGAAGCCCACAACTTCTGAAGGAATGCTTACCCCTCGGAAGAAGAAGTAGACTCCTCCCAACACAGACAGGATCTCTCCAGTGACTCGGAAGTAGTCTCCAAAGGTGTTCCTCACCTTATAGGGTGGCTGTGAGGCACAAAGAGGCCAGTGAGCTTATAGGGGGGCTGTGAGGCACAGAGAAGCCAGCGACTCCACTCACTCACTCATTCACCCATTCAGCAAACATTCAACAGGGGCCCAGCCTTACAGTTAAGACTCGGCCCTGCCTAGGAGACAGGCCTCCATTGAAAGAGAGAAGCAGAGGCCTGGCAAAGTGACTCCACAGGTAGAATCATGTTCCATGGAAACCTGAGAACTGATTTTGGTCCCCAGAACCCACGATGGAAGGACAGAACTGACTCCAAACAGTTGTTTGTTTCCAATCCTGATCTCTGCAAGTGCACTATGACACGTGTGCATGTGTGTGTGTGTGTTTGTGTGTGTCACACATACATATATCACAACAACAACAATAAATTTAAAGAAAGAAAGACAATGAGGTACTAGGGGACATCTGCAAGAAGGTCCCTTTTGTGGACCTACTTGCCTAAGTCTCTGGGTATCCTTGCAGGGCTGTGCTGTCTCCCAAGCAATGTCCCTGCCCAGGGTTCTGAGTGGACGGGAGCAGGGGACAAGGTAGGTGGAGGTGCTCTTACAGACCTGGTGCATTGGGAATCCCATTCTCCCCACAGCACATTTCTGGGAGGATCCCCCTTGGTGCTTTGCAAGCACCAGCTCACTCACTCACCTTACTCAGTAGCATACTTCTCCTCTCTCTAACAAAATGTGTGCGTATCCTTTCTTTTGTTATTTTGTTATAATGCTATATAAAATGTTATATTTTGTTATAATCAAACCCAAGGCCTTGTACATCCTAGGCAAGCACTATGCCGCTGAGCTATACCCATTATCAATTTTCTTTTCTTTTCAAATGAAGTCACTAAATGCCTTTTATATAAAGATAGAACTCAAGCTTTTAAACTAAATTTACAGGTAAAATGTTCCAAAAATAGGGTAGAAAATTGGTGATCTGGGTATTAAACGAGAAGTTTCAATTCAGAAACATAATGGAATCCATGGCTCAGAAGAGGGTATAGATTCTCATCCTAAACTGAACTGGGAGATGGAACCCAGCCTGGCACAAAAAAAAGTACTCAAGGGCATAGGTCTAAGGAGAAAATTTGTAACAAGCAGGTGAGTCAAACAGTGCAGGCCAGAAGGTGGCAATGGAATTGGGGCTTGTACCATCCTATGATCTCCAGACACCCAGGGGCCACTGCCTCCCCAGCCCTGAGTCCTCATACTCAGGAGCTTCAATGCTCACATGCTCAACCTCCGAGAACCATGGACTTAAAAGACAAAGTCCAGGCACAGGCCAGCCTGCAACAGGGGGAGCTCAGGGCAGGAAGCAAGGCTCTCCAAGCAGCCTTTCTACCTCTCAGTGAGCTAGGAAGGGGTAGCAGGCAAGGTCTGGACCTGGAGCCAATAGCATCTCAGGAGAGTACCCCACCCCAACCCCAATCCCCAGATAGGGCCCATGCTCCTATCCGCACCAAGCCTTCCACAGGCCGGTAGTAGGCGGCCGTGGTGAAGACGATCATATACAAGCAGTAGACGAAGAAGTTGAAGTAGAAGATGCGCTTGACAAATCTGTCCCACTTGTCCTGTAGGAGTCTGTTCAAAGGTTCCACCAGAAGCATGTCATGGCGGTTCTATGGGAGCAGAGAGAAGTGAGGCTCACTCTTGCACCAGCAACTACCTGAATAGCTACACCAGTCCACGGCACTCCTCACACCTATGTAGCCCATACAGTCAAGGAAGAATGCCCCCTCAGCCTGCCAAGCAACCAAGGGTCACCAGAGGTCTGAACCATTGTACAGCCAGGGCCTTGGGCTGGCCCCAGCTCTGCTGTGGTTCCTTGAGTGACCCACCCTCTTAACTTCAGTGTCTCCATGAGTACACTGACTGGGAAGAAACTGGACAAGCCTTAAGACAGTGGTTCTCAACCTAGGGGTCAAACGATCCTTTCACAGGGGTCGCCTATGACCATCAGAAACCACAGACATTTACATTATGATTCATAACAGTAGCAAAGTTACAGTTATGAAGTAGCAATGAAAATATTTTATGGTTGGGGGTCACCACAACATGAGGGTCTCAGCATTAGGAAGGTTGAGAACCACCACTCTAAGTGCTCAAGCAAGACTTCAGCATTTCCCACGTTCCAATCCCATTATCTCTAGCAACTCTCTTCACTCCCAGAGCAAGAGGATGATTCTGGGGGTGGGGGTGGGGGGGTCTACACTCTTCACTTCTCATGTTTGCAGCCCTGGGTCAGGCAGAGGTGGTAATTACCTATGCATGATACGTGAAGGAACCTAAGAGGCCTGACCTAGAGCAGGCCTGTCCTGGTACCTACATATTGTCATTTGAAGTAGGCTTTAGGCAAAGCCTCATATTCAAAGGCTTGACTGCTCACGGGACCTAGGATGTAGAACAGCTGAACCCAAGGCAGCTCGCTCTTGCCCTCGGCTTTGTGTTTGGGCTCTACCACAGAGGCCCTGTTGTGTGACTCCTTGAATACTTTAGAGATGGGAGGCTCCTCACTCCCTCACTCCAGAGTTTCTAAAGGGGTGCTAACTGCAGGGATGATCTGTTATTTGGCATACATTTAGTCATCTCTGCCTTCCACCAGCATGCCAGCTCAAGCCAAATGGCCCCAAGATAAGCCCACACTCCTATCCCCAGAAAAAAATGGGGACATGAATTGTTGGTGGCTGTCCCAGAGCTTTCTCTCCTCCAGATTAAATTCCTCAGTCTGAAGTGAGGTCGTTCCCTTTTCAGACCACCCTTTAAGAACTCAGACGTCAGATTTAGGATGGCAGCCCAGGTGAGGCTGACAGGACAAATTAGACCAGGCCTCACCTTTCTTGGACTCTGATCCTATAACTACAGCTTCATCCTGTGAAGTGCTACGGTAACCCCTCACTGCCTCCAGTGGAGTCTGCTTCTGGAGCTTGGAGTGTCACTTAGGGAAGAGGGGACCGGTGAGGTGGCCTTCCACCCAATGAAGGTAGGCTAGTACTCAGTAATGCTTCACTTGGAGCCAGAAATATTAAATAGAATGCCATCCTCAGCACACAAAGTAAATTCTAGATAAAGGATCCAAGATGAAATACCTACAAATGAGTGGGAAGAGAACAGAGAAGGGCTGCTGTATAACGCTGTAAAGAACAGGCCTTCAGAGCACAGCACACAATCCAAAAGCCATAAAAGAAAAGGAGCAACCAGCTTAACCCTATCAGAATGAAAACTGTTCATAAGTAGAGGGTGCTGTAAAAGGCAAGAGCCAACCCGGGAGGAGAAGCGCACTGCAGCAGGAGCAGGAGAGAAAAGGTTGATGACTCATTAGGAAGCAAGAGGTCTATAAACCAGAATAAGCCAGCAAATAGTCCTGTAAACCTTAGGAGAGCCACTAAGGTACAAAAAGCCAGTAAATGCATAACAATGTCCCGCCTCACCACAGGGTGGGTTGACCCGCGATTTATAGCCCTAGCACTCTGGAGGGAGGAGGGTCAGGAGTCCAAAGCTGGCCTGGGCTACATAGCCATCCCTGTCTCAAAAAACAACAAGAAGAAATAGGGTGGGGATACTTTTTGATTTGGAGATAGCAGTTTCATGTGTCTTTCACTGAAAAATCCCCAGGCTCGTGTCAGTGGCCTGCAGCGTGGCGAGCGGCTGCAAACAGCTTGACTGTCCTGTGGGTTGGATGCTGGGCAACAGCTTTTAAACGGGCAGATATCTGGGTGCTAATATAAAGCTAACTACAACACGCGCCAAAGAGCAAAAACAACTGCTTACCCTACAGGGTGTATAGTATGAGCCCATTCACACAAATAAAAAACTCTCTGAAGCTTTTCACATGGTATCAAAGGGAGCTGTCCTTATCTCTTTTCTTCTGAAATGTTCTCATTTTTATGAGTGAATGACTATCATTCGTTTGCTAAGGGAAACATAATGGAAAGAAGGAGGGACAAGACTGCAGGACCCAGGCTCCTAACAGCAGCTTTTCACATGAGAGACGAGATGGATGGAGCTTGAGCAAGGGCAGGGTGGCGCTGGGTGCCTTGGCCACTCACAGGGGTCTCGCTGCTACTGTAGGCGATCACCTCCAGAACTGAGTTCTTCTCACAGGTGTCAATGCAGGACAGGTCATAAAGGGAGGAGTGCACAGGCCCATAGGCCCATTCGGTGAACTTCCTAGACAGGTGCCGGCACTCAGGTTCGTGGATCTCCCTCTGGAGAATGTAAGCCAAGACCTGTGGTAGGTAGGAGAGCCCTCTCAGGTCAGTCAAGGCCAGGCCACAGGCTGCTTCCCCATGCAGGCTCTGAGCTCTTCTTAAAAATGCACTCAGCTTTCCACCTCCATCAGGAACCCAACCCAAGCCCCAGCAACTAGTTAGATCCACTAGCTAGCTGCCTCTAGCCCCAGCTGCAGCTGCATCAGGTGCATTACACCAGGGCCTCAAGATTTAAAGTCCTTCTGTGAAAGACAGTGATGGACCCTTCTAGAAAACTTCAAGCCGGAAGGAAATAATCAAAGACTAAGGAAGCAATAAGCCAGTCATGATGGTTTGTGGCTGTACTCACAGCACTCAGAAGGCTGGGACAGGAGGATTGCTGCAACTTTGAGACCAGCCTAGTCTTAAATGGGCAGGGACAGCTTCCCAGTATCTCTACTATTGAGAAAGCCCCTCCCCTCCAATTCAAGCAGCCTCAGACACATCATCAGCCTTACCTGACATCATCCATAGGACCCTGATTTGGCTGGGGCCTGGTCTACCTAGTCTGCTGCAAGTTTCCCACTTAGGACCCTCCTTATTATTCCAAAATTCTCACACACCCTAGTAAAACACCAACAGCCTCTTCTCTCAACCTATGCTACACACACACACACACACACACACACACACACACACACTCACATCCCTGCTTAATAGTTTCTGCTCACAGCTCCTCTGACTCACACTAACAGCACCATTAGCTGGTGGTATTAGAGTCCTGTACACACAGCCCTCTATCCAGACCCCTCCCTGCCTGATAATAGCAGCTCCAGCCAAAGCATCCACCCTACCCCAATCTTCCCAGTGCTAGCAGCCAGAGCCAATGGAGTGAGCCCCTTTTTGTTGGTGAGTTCTTCCAGCTTCAGCGTGGGGTGGAGTTTGGCCCCCAGAATCAGGATCTCGTTGTACATGTTTGTCACGAACTTGGTGTTGTCAGCTGTATTATCTGCCACCTCCACCAGGGCATGTAACACCGTGTTGCCCACCGAATCCCGGGCACTGATGTCTGCTGGCCGCCAGGAGTTCTGCAGCAGGAACTTCACAATGGCCAGCTGGTTGGTGCACGCAGCCAGCGACAGAGGTAGCTCACCTGCAGCCAACATAGGATCCTCAGTAGGGCCCCAGGAATGAGACTGGCTAGTTCCTGAATAACTGGGCCTCTAGCTGCTCCCTTATGTATGCCACATGGGCTCCCTACCAAAGTAGAAGCCAGGCCGCCCTTTGGTTTTCTTGAAGAAGTCTCCGTTGGCCGCAGCCTGGACGTCTGCTCCGTTCTCTACCAAGAGGGTCACCAGTGCCATGTTTCGCCTCTCAATGGCAATGTGCAGTGCTGTCTGACCTACAGAGGGAAGCTCAGTTAGCCTTGTGATAACGGCCCAGAGAGATGCACCCCCAGAGAAGGCCCTTAGCAGGTAGCAACTGTGGAAGAAGCACACAGAAAACGCCAGCCTCACAGTGGGAAGCCAGGATCCACAAATGAGACCAGGAAAATCACGAAGCAGGAACAGAACAGAAAATACCAAGTTGCAAAAGAGAGGAGACAGAGGGAAACAGGAGGGAAGGATGAGAAAGGAAGGTAGGGACCACCAAGTCAGCAGAAGAGCAGCAGTGATCCCAGGAAGGAGACTGATCAGAACCAGAAGGCAGCACAGTGGTGGGAATTGGGGCAATCCCCTCAGGGCGCAGGTGTGTTGTAGCTGCACCAGGCCACCACCCCCCACCTCACCCTTGTAGTAGCTGTCTGTGTAGCTGGCATTGACAAACTGCTTCAGGCTGTCGGTCTGCCGTGCGACATCCAGGAGCAGAGCGATGGTGTCGTTCTGCCCATTGTGCAGGTTGAGCATAGCTTTTAGCAGACAGGTCTTTCCTGTCTCTGGGTCTGAAAGACAGAGAGAGGGTCAAAACCAGGCCAAGACTGGAAAATGGCCACCTCCTGGGAAGCCAGCCCTCACAGGGCCACCTTTGAATTCGCTGTCAGTCAGGCGCTTCTTGCTCTTCTGCAGAAAGGGCAGCAGGCTCTCCAGCTCCTGGCAGTTACTCTGAGCCACAGCATCGAAGATGCTCCTGCGGTCATAGAGCCTAGGGGCCTTCTCGACACCAGCACCGGTGGAGGCTGAGTCCTGGGATGCCTGCCTGGGAGACAAATTACACCCTCAACTCAGGCCCTGCTCTGCCCTTAAGCCTTTGGGGCTTATGCAGCCCCAAAGCAAACCAGCCAGTTTAGGAAACAAATCTAATAGGGACCCTGGGACACAGGTGTCCATCCCATCCTGCCCCTGACCTGTCTATAGAGAGATTGAAGAAAGTCTTTGCTAGTGTCACCTCCTCTGCCCAGTCCACTTGCCTTCCTTCTGGGGCTCAGGAGGCAGAAGCCTAGAGGGTAAGCAGGGTTGGCCTCTGATGAATGAAGACATCTTCACACTACCCAGAAGCCACCTTGTGACTCCCGGCCCTGCCTCAGAGGAGGTAGGAAAGCTGATAGGTTCTTTCCCTGAGCTGTTTGTCTTCTTAGTCCACAAGATCCTAACCTTGAATTTGAAGTCTAAGTATTTGGGTCTGGTGAGCATTCAGGGCCTGGAAATCTAGCATATGCTGGCAGCAGGGATCAGGTATACACACTCCAACATCTGTGACAGTGTGTCCAGTGAGGGTACAAGAGTGTGAGCCAGACCACCTCTGAAGGCTCCCCAACTCCCCAGTTCTGTGACTTGTTTTTTATTTGTTTTTCGAGACAGGGTTTCTCTGTAGCATTGGAGCCTGTCCTGGAACTAGCTCTTGTAGACCAGGCTGGCCTCGAACTCACAGAGATCCGCCTGCCTCTGCCTCCCAGAGTGCTGGGATTAAAGGCGTGCGCCACCACCGCCCGGCCAGTTCTGTGACTTTTAACCCAGAAGCAAGACCGCTTTGAGGAGTTAGCCCGTGGCTGGGACTGCCACTGGTGGAACCACTTGGGTCTTGGAATGGAAGGACCTCCAGATTTACCTGACACAAGCAGGCCCATCCCCAGGCCTCTGAATGGTGACAACAGAGCTGACGGTGATGACAGGGCAGGAGGCCAGTCCGCCTTCCTCATAAGGGCAATCCATGGGTGAGGCCTCCTCTGAGTCACCCTTCCCAAAAAGTCGGGTGCGACTCCTGGTAGCGAAGATGTGGGGCTTGGCTGGAGATGGCTTGGAGTTAAGGTCTCTGTCTGGAGGGTCCAGGCAGGGGTTCTCTTGGAGTGGGTGCTCGGACTCCCCAGAGTCTAAGCTATCCCATTTCTTCATCTTTTCCAGATCCTCTGTGGACCAATGTGCAACCTGTGGGTAACCACAAAGATGAGGTCTGTGCCCATCTGGAAGACCACAACTTCTCATCCTCTCCCTGCTCTCCTTGTCAAGGTTCCTGTGAAGCAGGACACCGCAAAAGCCCAATTATTACTGCCCTGCAGAAGCACAGCTTTTAGGGCTGTGCCTTCCACTCCAGCAACCCTGGGGAAACAGAACTGTACTGCCCACCGAGTCCTGTGGCCACAGTGGTCAAGCTCCCCACCTTAGAGCCAGCAAGCTCTGAGGCTGAGGTCAGAAGCCTCCCACCCCTCAGATTTTCTGAGGCTCGGCTGCCTGGTTTGTTCTTCCTGCCTCCACATACCACATTAGAGAAAGGACATAGAGGAACTCAGTAGTGAGACCAACAGGTTGACCAAGCCCCAAGGAGCCAGGCAGTCCGTGTTCGTGGAAGATGGTGATGCCCCCGTCTGTGCTGTATAAACTCGTGTGCCAGGTGCCAACAGTCACACGTACCACCTACCTTTGCCCTGCCACACAGCTGCAGCAACCAAGTGTCAGGAGGGGTCTGATGTGTGCAGCATATATGCAAGCCTTGAGCCATTTTTGTGAAACTGGTGTTTTTCCAGCATCTCAGCCTACGCTTTGTGGCATCATTTGCTGCGGGGTTGGCAGGTGTTCTAGACCTGAACCTCTAGAGATAAGCTAGTTGCTCAGGTGGATGCTCTCCACTTAAGTGGGGACGGACACTTTCCCACCCCATCTCCCATGTTCCCCCTCCACCTGCTGGCCATCCTGCTGCCTGGTGCCCAGGTCTCTCCTTGATCAGGGGCCTATGCTCCCATGGTGCCACCAGCTGGAGTGTTTTCCCCTCCCCTTCCCTGCTCAGATCTTCCCACATTTCAAATGCCTTCTCCCCTCAGGACCCAACACCGGTCTACCCACCTCCACAAAGCCCCCCCATCCCTGACCATTCAAAGAGGCCAGGCTCCTGCCTACTCATCCTGAAAGCCCTTTTAGCACAGGCCGCCTTAGAGTCAACTATCTCTGTCTACCTGCTTGCCTCCTCCCATGCCCTGTGACCTCCACGCAGCAGAAACTTTGACGGAAAAAGCCATGCTATGTCCCTTCCTACCAAGGCTCAGGGACCATCATGGAAGAAGAGGCAGAGAGTTTGCAAGGGCCAAGGGTCCAGCAGGAAAATGAAACAATGTCTTCAAGACAGGACAGGGCTGCTGCACTGGTGAACTCCCAGCAGCTGCAGTTTTCCATGCAAGACTGATCCGACCCACACTTAGTGGAAGAGCGAGGGCTCAGAAGGCCCCATGACTAACTCCAAGTTATTGGTAGTTGGTGGCTGCTGAGGAGGGAAAAGTTAGTTTTCTTGAGGAGTGTGGCCCCTGTAGGTTGCCTGTACTCCGGTGGATGATCCCATATCTGTGCACATCAGGGGTTCACTCAGTTCGGGTATTTAGAAGAACAAGAAAGAAGAGGCATGGGCAGGTGACTCGGGACACAGTGAGGCTAGGAGGACAGATGTGATCAAAGTGCATTGTGCTTGTGTGTGAAATTCTCAAAGAATAAATTCTAAGACCTATTTTTAGGAAAGGAACGGCTGTGCTGGACTCTGGAAATCAGAGCGATCAGACCCAGCTGTCATCCATCTCAGATCACAGTCAGTTAGAACATCCCAGCTGCGTCTCCACGCTGGAAAGCAGCCACTGACACCACTGACAGAGGCTGAGGAGGGTCTCTCGAGTCCTGCGTTTCCAAGGGAAAGTTCAAGCAGCACAAACCCTGAGCACATGGCCAGGCCAGGCCCACGAATCAGCTGTGGACTAATATTCACAACCCAGAAAAACAAAATGAGGGGCCCTGACGAGCCCCAACCTGTGCCTGGCAGAGCATAGCTGCTTTACCCTGCGGGTCTGCTCTCGGGATCCAGCAGAGCCACTGCCTCAGAGAGTGCCCCCAGACACAGAAACCCCCTTCTAACCACTCCTCATCTGTTCAGCTTACCATTCAGCCCCATCTACACTGTGCTGCAGCTCAGACAGGAGACAGGGGAACAATAGGACCGGAAGCTGCAGGCCTAGAAGGCCAAGGAACAGAATGGAAACATAATTAGGCAAGCAGCAGGAAGCCAAGAAGAGGTTTGGAATTATGGAGCCAGGTGCTGCTGTAGGCTTTCGAAAGACAGTTTCCTGCCAAGGACCTGTTGTTCATAGTCTGGGGAGGCTGTAGTGATTTTAAAAGCTCAGCATGGCGTGGGGTGTGACTCAGTGGTAGAATGGTGCTGAACGTGCATGAAGCCCTGGGTTCTATTCCAAGCGCAATGAAAATCTACTAAAAATAAATAAACGGTAGGCACAGGGGACAAATGAGAATAAGCATGGTCAGTATATTTGAGCACACCCTATGGTCAACACATTCACCTACATTCACTTAATTCTTGCATCTCTAAGAGGTAAATCTTTCCCAGATGTGCAAGCTGAAGCCAGAGAGGTTATGTTATTTCCCAGATGTCACACAGTGACCAGGAGGAACCTGGATTTGACTGAGAGCATCTCTAGCACTCTGCCACCTCTCTGACTCTTTCCCCTGGGACCAGACAGAAGTCCCAAACCTAAAACAACCTCCTGATCAAGCAAGTATCCCAAGATGCCCCAAGCCCCAAACAAAGTACGGATAAGGTTCATGGCCAATGCCTCACTCTCTCCAGAATGTCCATGACTGAACCATGGATAATGCTGACTGCAAACCCAAAAAAAAAAAAAGCAATCCTGGTGAGCTGAACCACTCGACAAGAGAGATGCTACCAGCAAGACTCTCCATGAACTTTGCAGCAAGGTTCTTGGCTGGGTCTTGCCTCTTCCTTGGACTGATCCCAATTTAACCAAACCGGGAACTGGGATGCAGCCCACAAGTCACCGTGAATCATCACCGCACTTTCTGCATCCAGTTCCCCTTGGAAACTAAGCTTCTCCCAGTCTAAGGGTAAGATGATTAGTGGGGCAGTGGGGGAGGAGGGAAGACATTGGCAAAGGAAAGGAAAAGAATGAGACAAGACAGTCTTTCATAGCCATGACTAAAGTATGTCATGGACATGAGCCCCATAGAGATGCCCCAGTCACAGAAGAAGGTGTTATAGTGACCCGGGGAATTCAGCCATGTTTTCTGCAGACACTTGTTGGTTTCCTGATGGAGGTAGGGGTTCTGGTTTATGCCAGGGCCATGAATCCATGATGCACTCCAGGGCTGTCTTGAAAACCACCTTCCAAGACCCACTTTAACTCTGGATCTGCATTTCCTTGTCAATGTGTGGAGAGTATCCCTCCTTTCTCTCCAGTGCTTCTCCCACTTGCATCTGTGCCCCCAAACCTCCCTCCCATTAAGACCCTGAGAGCATCTCCTTCTGGCTGCCTGGGATTTTGAGAAGCTGAGAAAGCATGGCCAGCTACATCACGCCCATTTCTACCCAGCCCAAGCATCAACTCAGGAAAGACAGAGAACTGAGCAGGGCTTCCTATACCAGGAAGGAAGGACAGAGGGGATCTGCTAAGAACAGAGAGGAACCAGCACAAGAAGCCAGGCTGCCCCCACCCAGCCCTGCACCTCTCTGCACAGAGGCCAGTACATTGACCGCATCCAGCTATGCACAAACCTCTGGCCTCTACAGTAGTTGCAGCCTCCTCATTCCTGCTGCAGGAGCCAATGTAAGAACGCTGGTACTAACAGCGCCTCTTGCAGGGACCCACTGCCTACCGTCAGTCAAATTAAGTGTGCGGCACTGTTGCTTCAGCCTCCTCCCAGCCACCCCTAAGGCAGCCATGGCACGACCCAGTTTTCAGATGGGGTAACTGAGGCCATCAGAGCCCAGCAGAACCACACACAGCTGGACAGTGGCAGGCCATCAAATGGAGAAAGGGACTTACCAGCTAGGTGCAGGCACACCACAATGGAGCAAGTGCGTAGGAGCTGTTCTTCATGGAAGAGTCGGGCTGGTGTGTGGTAAGAATGGCCTTCCTGCCTCTGTGAGGGTCCTTGCCCCTCCCTGGGTTCACAGCAGGGGTGGGCTCTGGGCATACTCTGGCACTCAAGGAAACATTTCCAGCAATGGCAGCAGCTGCTGTTGCCACGGCTCCGATTCCCAAAGGATTCCAAAGCTTTTCCCATCATTTTTGCCCTTTTTCAGAAACCACTTAGCCACCGCCCCGCCTCCAGTCATGCCAGGGCTGAGGTGCACTTAGCCGCCTACAGCCCAGTCCAGTCTGAGCCATGCCTTGTCTCTCAGGGCAGGAAGACTTTCCAAATCATTTTTCTTGTATGCCATAATCTGAGGAGCAGCTTCCCCAAATGACTGTCCTAGCCAGATATGCAAAACCCAGTGTCCTAAAAGGAGTGGGACCCCTGTCTTGTCTGGAGGCCCTGCTTCCTTTGGGCCTCTGGGTTCTTGGGTACTCAAGACCAGGGTAGAGGATAGGTTTTGGGGTCTCTAGGTCTTCCAGAACCCAGCCTTACTCAATTGGGGTTCCTCAGTGAACAACAGAACACCAGAGAACATGTGTGTCAGTTTCTTGCTTCCCCTAGTGTTGCCCTAACTGCCCATTCCTTCCCAGATCCTGTCCAGAAAAATCCACCAGCTTTCAGGGGTTACATACAGGCTGCACCCACAAACACCCTGCAGAAGCCACCCGAGCAGCTGCATCTGGGAAGCCAGGGGGTGTCAATAAGCCGCAGCTCAGACACAGCTACTGCAGCCTCACCTGGAGTCGTACAAAAGCTGTGACCAGAGTGGGGGCCCTCAGAGTACAGTGACTCCCCAGTAACTCTATAGAACTGTCACCAAAGGACTTCCCCACACCCACCTCCCAGGCCTTGCAACAACCCCAGGCAGTGGGTGGGCAGAGACTTTCATACTTAAGTTGCAGAAGAGAAACCTATGGCACCAAGGTATTAGGTCACATGACTAGTCCAGGCATGAAATCCAGGCTTAGAAAATCATTCCAAACCACACTCCTCGTCTGTTGCATATGCCATCTTAGCTTCAATTAGTATGATCCCAAGGGCTTGTTCTCATTTTGAAAGTGTGGTAAGATGTCAAGAGTCTAAACTTCACTGTCCTAACCACTACAAGCACACAGTAGGTGGTCTGCTGTCCATTCACACCATTGGCATCACCACCATCCCTCCAGAGCTTCCTCACCTCCCAAGCTGAAACTCTATCTCTCTTAAACAAGCCCCCATCCCCTGGTCCCTATGTGACCCCCAAAAGGGTCCTGACCCACAGGTTGAGACCACTGGTACAAGTGTAATCAAGTGTGGCGGAGGACTGGATCATATTTGTCTCTTTGTAACTAGCTTCTTTGACCTCACATGATGTCCTCAAGGTGTCTGGTTTCCTTCCCTTTGGAGACAGTAATATTCCACTGTCTGCCTGTATGTCTGACTTTGCTTGTCCATTCATTGGCTGATGGATACATAGGCTGCTTCCACCTGGTGTCCATTCCCGATCTTTTTTTTTCCTCAAAATTCGATGTTTTGTATATAGGCATAGGTTCATATGAGCAAAAGGTCATGCCCTAACCTGGTCCAACCTCTTAAAGGTCATTGGCTGACAGAGGTTCCCCATCATATTAGTATGCTACAAACACTGGCTTTTTACTCTTTGTGATTTTAATTCCTCTCATTTTCCAAAAACAAAGTTAAATACAAATTACTGGGCTTTTAAATTTAGAGAGAAAATAATGGATTTCCTTTTGCTCATATCTACCCCTGGCCCCCACCTTGTCACCCTCTTTTAATGCCGACTGATCTCCTTCCTTCCACTTTCATGTTTCATTCATATACATGCATGTATGTGTATATTTAGTCCTTGCTATAGCACATGCTTGTTTTTTATCTCCCATTATCATCATTTGTTCCCCCTTATGTCTTCTTTCCCCTACACTGTCCCTTTTCTGTTTTTAATTAAACACATTGAATATATAAATATATATATACACATATAGAATCTTGATTCTATATGTGACAGAAAACATGTTATTTGTGTAATATGTTCCATACATTTTCTTGCAAGGAACTTGAGCTGGTAGCTGTACCTGTGCAGCTACTTCTTCATGCTGGGGACTAATGAGCTGGTGTTAAATGAGCTCCAGGAGCCAAGGCAGGCCAGAGGAGTTAGTGTTCTCAGAACCACAGCTACTGACTGCTGAGCTGCGTCCGGCCATTAGCCTGAAGTTGTGACTAATTGTTTTATAATGAAAAAAAAAAAGATTTGCTTAATGTTTCATGAGTCAGCCGAGCAAGCATCTCTGTAATGAGACTATCTTGCTGTCAAAGGCTTGCCCTGATGCATTTCTAACCTTCTGATTTTTCTTAGGTTGGGATGAATTTTATGTTCTAATGTATGCTTAATGTGCTAGAAATTATTTATTCCTAAAACATTTTTATTAAGCCTCTTTCAATTATTAGTATCTTAGACATTAAGAAGTACGATGAGTTGAATTTTTTAAGGATAGGTATTTTATTAGCGCATCTTCCTGTGTAAATAAGCAAAGAAGACCTCGTGTGTAATGACTGTATAAGAATGAATGAAATGGTCTAGCCAATTGCCCATGGCTGAGACCAATGTCAGGTGGGACCCTCACAACAGGCTTTGAGAATCTCACAGCAGTACAAGAGGATGAAAAAAAGGCCTCTGCCCACTGGGAGCCCACAGCGGATATGAATCATACACAGACTCACATGGGGCAAGACCTATAGCAAGCACTTGACTGAGGGGCAGTATCCCTGTTACCGCGGGGAATCCTCTAGATGTGCCAACAGGAAGACTCCATGCAGTAGGCACATGGCCTTTAGGTGGGGCCATAGACATGGGTAGGATTCTGCTTTGCTAGACCATTCCAAATATGAGCAAAAGGCAAATTAGGGTGAAAGAAAACAGAGCAGAGAGCACAGGGACCTGCCTTCAGGAGTTTCTACTTGGAAAAGAAAAAAAAAAGAAAAACACAAATCACGAAAGCCACAGGGTCCATATGCATCTGCAGTCACAGGCCAAGGGAGGTATGCCGGAGGGGAAGGGTGGGCTGGCATTCACCTCTCTGCCTTGTGGGAGCCAAGCTGCCCAGCTCTCTCCAAGCAGTTTTCTAGCCTCTCCTAGGGCTGCCGCCTTCTATGGAAGCCACCCTCCCATCCAGTGTCCACACCATCCACACCATCAACCATATGCCTCCATTCCAGGAAGTCCCTGCTCTCTAAACGCCACTGACTTCAGAACACGCCGGTCACAGTTTGGCCAGCACGTCCCACCACAACCGGCAACTTTTCAGCCGATTTGTGCATATCTTGTCTGATGGATCTGGGATCTGAGGACCTCAAAGAATGGAGCAGACTACAGTCCAGTGCTGTAGACAGCCTTACTTCAGTTTCAGGGTACTTTATACACGAGTGTAATGAAGAAAGCAACGGTTCAAAAGAAATCATTGAGTTTGGGTTCAGAAAAACATGTAAATAAACACCAGTAAGCACACACTAAAGAATGACATAGCAGCCCTTTCCCAGAACTTTCTCAGGACAGACCAGCTTTAACACAAAAGCCTGGCACACAGTATATATTATATCTGGGAAAACATGAAAGCAAGGCAGAAGGCAATTCAGGGCACGTTGACCGAATTGGGTTCTATAGCTATGTTCTGACATCCAACAAGAATGAACATGTCTTATAAACTGAATGTAAATGTTTAACACAGGAGGTACAAAATCACATCCAAGAACAATCCAGGGAACAAAATGCACCTGAGGTAAAAGGCCCTCTGCCATTTTTTCCTGGAGCCCAATTCTCTCTCCCGGTTCCTTGCCCCAAGGTCATTCTTTTGACTGTGTTCCGACACACAACTCCTACAGTATCTTTTCATTTGCTCTCTGACCAAATTACTTCAGACCCAGTGTCACACTCTGGGTGTGTCAACACTTTAATGTGAACACATGCACTTGCCCCGACCCTCTCCCTAGAGTTCCGAAGAGAGCACTGTCTTCCCAGCCCACTGTCATTCCCTTGGGACTCAACCTCTCTGGTACAGACCCAGGGTCTTCCTAGTTCTTCTTTGCTGCCCCACTTAGCCACTCTTCTGAGCCCACCTCCATTCCTGTGTGACATCCCACATCTTCTTACAGGTGATGGGAACTAACACAAAGACCCACAAGTGGACAATGTGCCGACAGTAAGAAACCTTGGAGCACTCAGCTCTAAATGGGCTCCTCAAGGCTCAGGGATCCATGGGGAAGAAGAGGAGGCAGAAAGTGGTAAGAACCAGAGGTCGTGGATGACTCCAAGGAAACGGTGTGTGAACTCACAAAGACTGACAGCACGCACAAGACCTGAACGAATCCAAGCCAGACAGAATCCTAGCACAGAGAAGGGGGAGAAGACACAAAGCTCCACCCCTAATCAGAAAGCTATTTGCAATTGATACCTGCTAGGAGAGGGAAAATGACTTTCCTCCAGGAGAATGGCACTGAGTATATCAACCACACACCAATAGAGGCCTACGCACAGGAGCTGCTAACCGACACAAAACACTCCAAGGTCTGTGCATGTGTGTGCTTTTTGTGTTGTTGTTGCTGTTGTTACAGCTTGGGCCTTTGTCTTTTGGGGTTTGTTTTGTTGATTTTTGGTTTCTTTCTGTTTGGAGGGAAGAAAGGATGTGGAATGTTGGGTGGGGAGGTGGGGAAGATCTGGGAGAAGTTGGAGGAGAGGGAAAGAATATAATAAAACAATATTGTATAAAATTTTAAAATAATGATAAACATAATAAAAAGAAATACAGTCAAAAATGAATGCATAAATAAATGAAATGAAGAGAGTAGGCTCTGGGGGTTGCACTCACTGCCTTGTGCTTTCAGCAAAGTTACCTAGAGAGTCTGTTTCTCCATCTGTGAAATGGGGATAGCAATACTCACCTCCTAGATTATAAAGATTAAGCAGGTCAAATAAACAAAACTTACCAGTTCTCACTGCACAGCAGCTATCAACAAATATTAAATGTTACTGAAACTCTAAGATTTGGCTGGATGTCCCTCGCATGAAGAATAAGTGACTCCCCCTTCTGGGTATGTAGATTATTGCCATGATGCTTAGTTTGTCTCCTAGTGATAGAAATTCATCAACACATCAGCCTGACAGGATTCCCAGGTCCCCCCTGCTGCTGTGGAAGTGAGGCTAGTCTGCTCTGTGTTGGAAACAATGGAAACCTCACAGACGCCATGATTATTGTGGCTGCATAGTCATGATGAAGTAAGGTCTGCTGTGGTAATAAAACATCCCACAAAACTCAGAGACAGCAAAGGTTTTTCTCACTCACAATTGTGTTCTTCACTGACTGGCAAAGATACAATGCCATATTGCCCTCAGTCAGGGATCCAGGAAGACAGAGTATGTACTCTCTGAAGCACCACCAATCTCCTGGGCAAAGGGAAGAGAGTGTGGCCAAGACAGCTGCTTAAAACTGACACACATCTATTTACATTTCCCTGGCCTAAGTCAATCAGATGAGAAAAACTGTACGTGCTCCTAAGACTAGAGCACTGATATCCGGCCTGATGCTAGCAGCCACCTAATTCATCTGAGGAGCAATCTGACTTCCAGCATGTTTTGGCACCTTACAGAAATGAGGGTTGAAGCGGTAGATGGGCTGTAACTTCAGGCCAGAGAAAAGAGGCCCTGACATCTTGCTCAACCCCACCTCCACTGCAGATGGAGGTCACGGGCAAGGGACACAGCAGCAGGGCATTTAGTCAACAAGTTTGAACTCCAAGGCTCAGCCCTCAAGGGTAGAGCAGACACGTGGCCTAAAAAGGTCAGAGTTCTAGTGTCATGCTGGCTCCACGGCTTAGAGGACACCCATCCAGGTCTTCACCTTATTACATCTACTTATTTATTTAGGACAGGACACGCATGTGCCTCTGCACAGGTGTGGAGGTCAGAGGACAATGTGAATTCTAGGGATACAACTCAAGTCACTGGCTTGGCAGCAAGTCTGTTTACCCACTGAGGCAGCTCACCAGCCCAAGATCTTAATCTTTACACATTACCCACAGCTCTCTGAAGATGCAAGGCCAGCTGCACCTCAGGAAACTAAATGATCCTAGAACACTGCTTCTTCAGCTGACAGGGTACCAAGGAGCCCTCTGCTTTTTCACCTCTCTCATAAGGCCTTCCTCAAGGGCTGCGACATGACTGTCCCAACTCACCTAGCTAAAGGACACCTGATGGGCTGATCTAAGACATGTATCCATGTATCCTTGCCCTGGTGAATATGGGGCAAGGCCTTTTTTTTTTTTTTTTTTTTTGAGAAAAGGTTTCTCTGTGGAGCTCTGGCTGTCCTTGAGCTCACAGACCTAGAGCTCACAGAGATTTGCCTGCTTCTGCTTATCAAGTGCTGGCATTAAAAGCATGTACCACCATATCTACTTATGAGGGTCCCTGCCGCCATGTCAGCCATGTCAGTTTTGCAGCCATGCAGTAATATATGATCTTCCCAGAACAGATAGGTATGTGTTTATCAAAGGGACGAGACTCTGGAAAAATGAATTTTATTCAGTTATCTGAACTGTAGCCAGCAGTGGGAGCCAAACTCATCAAATGGGTTCCCACAATCAGCTCGCAAAATGGCTCATACAAAGAGACAACATGACTGCTCCCCAAAGTTACAGCTGCCCCTAGCCTTGGGTCCTCTAGGAGTCTAGAAGGAGGCATGGTGATGGTGATGCTCTCCTGGAAGTCTCTGTAACTTGAGAAGACTGATGGTGCTCTGGCCCTATATGCATGCCCACTTGAACAGGGCATTTCTACCAAGCCAGAGCCATGAGAGGCCAGCAAGGCCCTCACCACAGAGAAAGGAGTAGGACCTGTGAGATAAGGGGTTCTCTCATGAAACCTGCCACCCCCTGTGGCAGGGGCTAAGGGCACATATGACTGTACACAGTCATGGGAAAGGCTCAGTGCCTTGCCGCCATCTTTAAAACAGTCTGTCAGAACAGTGTTCGCCACAGTACTCTGGTCCTTTTGCTGTTCATGCCACATGCTGTTCTTTCTCTGGAATATGCCCTCAAGCCAGTTGTGTTGAGAGGACTCAGGGTAGCCCTGGTGCAGTACTTTCCCAGAAAAAAAATGCACACGGCAAGGAAAGCACATAGCAATAGGCCTCTCTCTCTACGCGGAGAACATGCATGCTAGAGCTGAGGGACAACAAGACTGCAAAGGGGCCTCCAGCCACCTGGTAAAATCCTACAGGAAGGATTCTTCCCATAATGCATTTGACTCAAAACTGGATCTCTTATAGAGACCAGTCCAAATGCTGGACATAAAGCAAGTCTTCTTTGCTTAATTGGAGTCATGACTACCTGACTGTTCACTCTGATGTCATCTTTCTTTTCTGTCTACAAATGCATCACAAATGAGCCTAGTGACCAGGAAGCTGTGGCTTTCTCTTTCTTCTTCTCCCTCTCCCTTTTCTCACCACCTCTCACATTTGCATTTGCAATCAGCTCTCAGATCTGCTCTTGGAAAGCACTAGTTTGGGATCTGATTAATGATTCCTGGTTGCATGATTATCATATGTCCTGAAGGTAAGATCTTGGTCAATTTAGATAGTACCCCAAGATCAAGTATAATTTACAGTCTTTTCACAGGACCATCCAGGAAAAGGACAATCCAGAGGTCATGTTGGCAATGTCGATTAGATAGAATTACCAGCATTCCTTTAATCAAAGAACTTGCTGAACTAAGGCTCCTTCTGGTCGAGGTCTCTCCGGAGCATGACCAGAGCTGCCCCAAAGGCTGCATCCACATCCTGCCCAAAGCACAGTGGCAAAGGGAATGCCCTCTGGACCTCCTGCTTCAGCACCTCATTCCTGGACAGTGCACTCCCACTCCCCATCACCTGTTCCACACCCCACTCTTGGAGCTGATGAAAAGGAAGCATTGAGTGCAGGTTCTGAACAATGCCTCTGCACAGGGCCCGGGTCACATGACCCAGGGAAAGGTCAGATGAGGAGATTCTAGTCACCGAGGCCAGCTGGTCTGGCAGGTGCCTCTCACCCAGCACTGTTGGGGTGATGGTGAGATGCGTGTCTTTCTGCTGTGCAGCCGCCTGAATCATGCGTGAATAGACAGTGGATTCTTCAACCTCCAGGCCTGTCAGAAATGGAAGATCTGTATGAGACCATGCAGCTGATGGAGGCAGGCAAAGACTGTGCAACACATGCATGCAATGCCTGAGAGGCCAGAAGAGGGCACCACATCTTCTGGGACTGCGGCAACAGATAGTTGTGAACTACCATGAGGGCACTGGGAATTGAAACCAGATCCTCCAGAAGAGATACTTCAGGGCTCAGCAATTCACAGTCTGGCTGGCTAGATTCTGTTCTAGATCCCAGTCATTTGTCTCCCTATGGCCACAGCTAGACTTCTGGGAGACAGCTCATCCATATTGTTGTGAATCCTAACCTTAGCATGAGCATCATAACTATAGCACAGCTATGGGCTCCTAAGGACCAAACGTAAACATCCATTAATAAGCATCATCAGAACCGTTATGTGAGCCAATAGCAGTGTCACTGAAATCCATGGATCTCACACTAAACCACCCTTGCTATATGAATGCAGCCTAAGCCATTCCTCATTATATGCATGGGAAGGAAGAAGTAATGTTTGCTAACTTCAGCTGACTGAAGCCAAACCAGTGTCCCAGTCAGATTTTAGTTCCCCATCCTATGTTATCTCTACATTCTAGGAAACACAATTATCTGGGTGCAGTGTAACTTCAGAACCCAGAGAGCTGAGGCAGAAGAATCACAAGTTAAAAGCCAAACTGGTCTATACAGTGAGACACTCATGTCGAAAGAAAGAAAGAAAGAAAGAAAGAAAGAAAGAAAGAAAGAAAGAAAGAAAGAAAGAAAGAAAGAAAGAAAGGAAAATATAAATAATAAGGAAGATTTTTTTAATTCAATATACTTTCAAATTAGAATCACTTTGGGGGCTGAGGCATGGTTTGGTGGTAGAACAAGTGCCTAGCATGATTATAGCTCTGGGTTCAATATCAAGCACCATAAAAAGAAAACAAATGATTCAGATCTTTAACCTTCCATTAGCTGAGGGAGAACAAATCCAACTTTGATGAGAAAAAAAGTTACATAGACTAGGGGCTCTTTACTAAGTGTCGTTCACTATAATAACCTGAGTTGTTATGACCTCTGAAGGTACTGTGGGACCCACTACCAGACCCTTTGATGGAATAGGTCTAGGCTACAGATTCTGAGATATAGCCAGGTTAGATAGCCATGAGCCTAAGGCTGTAGGTGCTTCTGAAATATGAATATGAAATATGAACACTCTGGCTCAGGGTACCTAGGGCAGGTTGTGAGACCCTGTATTTGTGGAAAGTGTCCACAGGCAGGGCATTGCTGGTCCCAACTAGAGCAGTGCAAATGTGATGGCATTGGAATCACCTGCAGGACATTTGTAAAATGCCATGTTCAACCCCACACCATACCCAGGCTAAGTCAGCATTTTTGAGCATGGGGAGGTCAATACAGGGTGTTGGAGAGCCTTGCATGTGTGTATATACATGTGTGCTATATGTACTTTTTCATGTGGGTACATGCATGTGGGTGGGGTGCACATGTGTGTATGTCCATGTGGAAGCCAAAAGTTGACTCTGGGTGTCTTCCTTAATCGCTCTCCACTTTAATTTTTGAGACAAAGTCTCTCGCTAAAACTAGAGCTCACTAGTCTTTAGGTAGGCTGGCCAGCCAGGTTTTATGTGGATGCTAGTATTCCAAACCCAGATCCTCATACTTTTATTTTTACCAACTAAGACATCTCCCGAGCCCTCAAGATGGTTTTAAAATTCCACAATTAAAGCTCGGACTGTGGCTCAGTGGTAGGACACTTGTCTGGCATTTGTGGGAACCAGTAACCTAGAGAGCCACAGTAGAGTCACATGATCAGAGAGCATCTAGCACATAAATTCAATTATGTGCACTCAGAAATTGGAAAGAGAAAAACAACTTCAATACTGTATGCAACTAGTCATACCATTGATCCTTCTAAGACTGTCACTAAAATATCAGCCTTCTGTTCCTGTGTTTGTTTTGAAATGCTGGGGATCAAACCCAGGCCTGGCACATACGAAGCTTGCATTCCATCACCAAGCTTTGTGCCCAGTCCCAAGTTTCTTCCTCACCCTCTCCTCACTTCTCCTCTAAGACAAGGTCTCACTATGCAGCCTTGGCTGGCCTGGAACTGCCAGGGTTGCCTCAAACTCATAAAAGGTCACCCGTCTCAGCCTAAAGGCATGTGTCACCACACCCAGCTTCCAACTTTCTTTTTTCTCACTTTTTTTCTATTTTATTCAGTTAACATTTTTCATTTATTTTCTATACTAACCTCCATTTCCCCTCCCTCCTATCTTCTCATTCCCTGTCCCCCCACTCCCATCTACCCTCCTCCCCATCCACTCCTCCAATTTGCTTTTTTAAATGAGAAAATCGGGAACAAGAGCATAGAAGAGGGACTATGACAGAGTGAGGGATTTTGACCCACATTTGGAGGAGTGAAAACTGGGTTAAGCCCAGAACCTGCGGTCTATGACTGTGGAGGAAGATGCTGAGGGACAAAAGCCAGGTCCTTCCTTTCCCATGGAGACTCAAGTCTGGGAGGCCTAAGACGCTTCTGAAGGCAGGGACAGTGTGCCAGGGCACAGCCTAAAGGTATGGACACTTTTGTACCCAACTGGTCACTGAAGCCAAGTAGGCTCTGCTTGGAGGCCTTCCCACCAGAAAATTCTTCTCGGCCCACATTTGCAGAATATATGAAATTCTGCCCCTAGCCCTGGCTCCAGAGGGCTGCTCTTCTGGAGGATTCGGTTTCAATTCCCAGCACCCTCATGGTCATTCACAACTATCTCTAGCCCCAGTCCCAGAGGATGTGGTGCCCTCTTCTGGCCTCTCAGGCACTGCATGCATGTGTTGCACAGCAATACATGCAGACAAAAACACCCATACACATAAAATAAAAACAAAGTAGAAAAAAATTAACCTAGTTCCCATACCAAGCAAAACTGGAGTGTCTAAAAAGTGTACAGAGAACGGTAAGGATTTAGGGTGTCTACCTGTCAAGACTAGGACTTGGGGGAAAATGGTGGGACTGTCTCTCGGCATACAAATATTCATCTATAATTAGGTTTTCTTACAACTCTGTTCTTGGGTTAGGCACAGAGCATTTGCCTAGAATGTATAAGGAATTGAATGAATCCACAGACAAAAAAACTGAAAACTCGTGCTCTTTAGAGTGTACAGCATGTAAACGTGTAAGGCTGAATCCTTGAGGGAGAACTGCTTAATCAAAAGACAAGAACATACATAACAGTAGAATTTCACAAAACCTTAAATTACATAAAAAACAGTGATCTTCAGACACTCCCTGCTTCATCAAACAAGAAGCAAAAATATGAAAAAGTCTTACAGAGAGGTACATGGAATAGTGTCCAGAACACGGTCCAAGAATGGAGTCCTGCAAGGGGAATGCTGAGTGCTTGTGAGAAAACTCCAAGAAAATAAGACACGAGTCTTATGTCCTCAGTTTCTTCAAAAACACAGAACTGTTCTTGGGATGTGCTTCTGTGCCCCTCCCCTCCCAGCTGTAGTGGATAGGAGGTAGTTTGCTTTAGATTGTTCATCACAACCGACTGTCGCTATTTGTTTATAAGCCTCTATGGAAAAGCATGGTTTTGCCACGTGTGGCTTGCCCATCACATGTGGCTTGTCCTTGTGATTGGACATGTGACTCTTCTTAACCCTCACAGTATAAACTGTTGGATGCCTTGAATAAAGTTGGCTATTGCATGAGATTTTAATCCACCTCATTTTTAGGATCTGTTCTCCCAGGTACACAGTGCCAATCAGAGTAGTAAACAGAATAGTACTATCTCTTTTACAAGTAAGAAAAACAGCCCCTTACTGACAGCACAGAGAGCAGCTGGTAGCCCCAATCCAGTTACAGCAGAATCTGAATATAGGGTTTGCCTGGATGGTCTGAGGAATAGTTCTGCAACTCAAAACCGTCTCCTGGTTCTCCCTACAAAGACACACTAGGAGGATACAAGCCAAGAAGGTAGAATTTACCCTCAATCTGCCAACCCCAGCCTGCCATCTTGTGTGCACAGCCCGTAGAAGACTCCCACGTGCCTTCTGCCTGTGTCTTACCTTGTTCCCATATTTCATGTTACCTGACTTTGACATATATGTTCCAGTAATCACTTCACCTGACATGTTCCAGTGACCACTGCACCTGAAGGCCACAAGTTTCCTAAACCTGGATGGCTGACCTTCAGTGCTCACAGGACAGACCTCTGGTAGATGGCAGTTACATGTGCCACTACACAGAGAGAAGAACCTGGCAGATCCTCTTTGGAAATAAAATAAAGCAGCAAGAAGGGCTCCATAAGTCCCAAGGACCCTTCCAAGAAATGGAGACAGGAACTGCCAACCAGAAGTAAGTGCTATTAGGATTTTATAATGTTGTCAAACACCAGTGGTCTCTTCGCTCATGTGTGTCAGTCATTCCATTTTTTCAGATATTTGTTGCCATCAGAAGGGAGGCTTTAAATGTAAGGAGCCATAAGACCTGGACTTTCTAGTGGAGAGAGTAAGACTATGGAGTCAAGAGGAGCTGGGAAACTGTTGCAATAATCCATGGTCAAGGGAAAGTGCCTGGCCACCTGCCCTCCCCCAAATATACGTGTACAATGACATTTCAGAAACAGAGGAAAGGAAGCTGAAATCCCAGACTCCTGGGGCAGGCAAGAATATGAAAGGACTCAGCTAGGTGGGAGGCTGGATCTGGACAGTACACATTAGTAACAAGGGCGATGAGCAGAGAACACACCACTCTGTGGGCTACACCTTACCTAGATCCGCCATCCACTGAACAAGCATGTGGACAAATGTGGCCAGCACATTGCCCCCATTGAGTGACGCTGCCACTCCTAGGTAGGTCTTGTCAAAGTAAGGGAAGAAGGCTACTGGGGCTGCAGGATCTGGAGTCTGCAGTGGCTGGAATCCCACAGGCATGGAGGCTGCCAGCTGGACGGAGGTGCTGATGTTGAGAACTGCACAAAGACAACAGAGCTTAGGCCTGCAGGGCTAACTCGAGGTCACATATTATAACATCATAACAGCAGGGGCGAAGCATGGTCGTGTTCAAAATAGGAGTGTTCTTGAATATCACTTATTTTAAGAGGCATAGACAATTGTCCCCACCAAGTGTGTGCTGGACTCGGTCTAATAAATAAACACTAATAAATAAAATAAGTCAGTCTAATAAATAAAGTAAAGCAGGAGCAATAGTGCACTACTTTCCCAGAGTTAGCAGGTTTAGGAAGCAAACTGACGCAGCATCCAATTTCTTCACCTGTTAAGGGATCAGAAACAACAAAAGAAAAAACAACCTCAAAAGGCAATAAAGAATCTTTGTGCTATGCCACATGAAACCTTCTAGCAAGGCTATGAGCCTCTAGCCTCAGGGCCAGGGGCCAGGGAAGGGACCCCATTCGCTCTGCCCATGGAACCAGAGAATCCAACCACCCCGGGAAGAAGGGGCCTTGCTATGACTAAAATGTCCTTGTCCAAACTCATGATAGAGTTCAATTCCATTATGAGGCTAAGAAGGGCAACCAGCAGGAACTTTCCAAGTTGGATCAGATGGCTCGATGACCAATGGATTTGTGGGTTATGGTGAGAGCAACTTTATTAGAAAAGCTAGCTCACCCAGGCTAGTTTTCTCTGTCTTTGTGTGTGATGTCCTTTGTCATGCCATGATCTGCAAGAAGGCCCAAAACTAGATGTGGCCCCTCAACGTTGTATTGCCAAACCTCTAGAGTTATAAGCTGAATAACCCTTTCCTTTATAAATTTCCAGTCTGTGGCATTCAGTTACAGAACTGTTATCCTAGTATATCCAATACTATGGTTTTTAGGGGTGAGAGAAAACTAGTCAAGGTGCTGCACAGTCGTATCCTAGGAACTCAGGAAATGGAGGGAATAGGAATAGAGAATAAAGAGTTCAAGGCCAGCCTAGGCTACCTAAGAGTCTGTCAAAAAGAAAAAAAAAACACTTAGGGGCTGGAGAGATGGCTCTGTGGTTAAGAGCACTGGCTGCTCTTCCTGAGAACCTGAGTCTTTAAGGACAGAATAAAGAGTTTCTGTAACTAAGACATGGAGGATTCTGGGGGTGGCATGGAAAAGGAGGTATAGAAACTCACATGTCATCTCCCATACACTGCCCTCCACATCCACCTCTTCAACTGTATCCTTTGCTATATCCTTCACAATAAACCAGCTAACATATCTCTCTAAACCACACAGGCAACATAACTGAACTATAGAGAGACTATGGGAACCTGATATGAATGGCGTGGGGAGAAAGCTCTCTAGACCTGAGCTCTCAACCTGTGGGATCTGAAGATACCTCCAAAGAGAAGGTGTCAAGGTTGAACTGAACTGGAGGCCACTCAGCTGGTGTCTGCTGTTGCCCAGTTCATTATTTGCTGGTACAGGTAGAAAGCTGGTGCACAAGGTGTCAGAAGTGATCTGTGACACAGCCCTACAGTGGGAAACGTTGTCCTTTCACCTAGGAACAGCCTTAACCACTAACCAATTTTAGAACATTCCCATCACTCTCAAAGGAAAAAGTGGGATGAGGTTAAGAGCACTGACTGCTCTTCCAGAGATTCTGTGTTCAATTCCCAGCAACCACATGGTAGCTCACAACATCCATAATGAGATCTGGTACCCTCTCCTGGCCTGCAGGCACACATGCAGGCAGGACACTGTACACATAATAAATAAATATTAAAAATAATAATAAAAGGAAAAGGTACCCTTTAACAATCACTCACCACAACCCCTAGCAACCAATCATCCTTCTCTGTCCATGGCTATACCATGACATTGGAAGTATGTGATATATGGCTTCGTGTCTGTCCTCACTCTTTGTAGCACTCACAGAACTCCCATCCCTTTCAACTGTACAGATGGCCCAGTTGTCACACTCCACTCAGGGCTGTTGGGAACAGTACTGGTACGAAGTATTGGGCTGGAGTGATTGTGTGGACACGTGTTTCTGGTTCACTTGCTGTATCTCTAGGACTGGAATCACCAGGTCCTATGCTAACTCCACATTTAGCCTGTGAGGACCTACAGTATGTTTTCCAAAGGGTCTGAACCACTTTACATGTCCTTAGATTTTATAGATTCTTAAAAAGAAACTAAATGGAGACTATGTCCGGGCAAAAACGGTTCTGCTCTTAGAAGTGCATCTAATATAGCTTTCATTGACACAATAATAACAGCTCTAGTCCCCTTCTCTTGCCTTATCGCCCATGCTGAGATCAGAACCCAGGGTCTCATGCATGCTGGGTAAGTACTCTGCAACTGAGCCATGGTCCCAGTTAATCTCTATTTTCTTGGTCATGGAGTACACAGAAAGAAAGAAGTAGGCCTCTGCCTCTCCTAGCCCTAGTGGGGTCAATGCAAGGAGAGATTCTCCTGCAGAGATGAAGGGGTTTCCACCTCGACAAGATGCTGAGCCTGTGGCTGCCCTGGGGTCACAGACCCTGGGGTCAGAGGGTACTGAGGGAGGGAACAAATGGCAGACTTACCTGCATCAGTCCTTCGGCCCATGCAGGAATAGACAGAGGCTTGTAAGTCACCCAGTGCTACGCCCACCTGTGTGCCCTTTGGGATCTCAAACCACGAGTGAGAGGTTCTGCCTGCCGTGCTGCCTGGCTCTGCAATGTCAGGGAGCAGGTGGACAGGAAAGCCCGCCGTTTCCAGTCTGCAAAACAGAAGTGAGCCATCTGGATTTTACCGGTTCCTGGAAACTCTGCTAGAGCTACACACAGTAGCAGGGAGGACAGAATGTGGTGTTACCACAAAACGTCTCTGGCATTTTTAAAGTCATGAGTTTGAGTTTTGTAGATAGTGAACTAAAATTTGAGATTCATCACAGAGTGGGGCTGGGGGGACAAACAATCTCAACAGCAGCCATCAGAAAGAGGAAGAGATAAATAGAAGAGGAGGATGGGAGCAGGGATTAGAGATGAGCCAGACTTCAAGGGCATTCCAATACCTGTGTCTGCAGGGGACACAAACCTTCTGCAAAGGGAACACTGGGGCTCCAGTACCATTAGAGTTGGTTAGCGCATTCCAAACCAAACCAGGCCCAGCGGCCTCATGAACACCCCATGCATCCACTGCTCACGGTTAGTGAAGGCTTCATGAAGCATACCACAAAGCTCTTTACCTGGACTACCATGTGTTTTTAACTGTATCATGGGGCTCAAAATTGAGGCCCTGAAGAAAGTGAACTTACAGGGCCCTGGAGTTCTGTACCTGAAAGGCAAATGTTTATGTAGAATGAAGTCGAAAGCATCCCTCCCCCAGACAGCCTCTACTCCTTCTCTTTCAAATACAGGCAAGGGTGAAAGCTCTAAAGCCCTACTGAAGTTCTCCCTGCAGGCACACCCCTCATCTGGATCCACCCATGAGGCCATACTCACATCTCCAAGTTCCAGCTCTGGCTCTGGGTGTTAAAATAGCCCCAGCTAGCAGCATTCTGGTCAGACATCAGGGGTCTTGGCAAGCCACACAGCATGGCAACCACATAGTCTTGGATGGTGCCAGCTGCATCATAGGACTTCAGGAACTCTGGGCTGTTTGTCACACCAGAAACAGTTCGTTACAATAGAATGAGAATATGCTCATGCTGTACCTAGCTGTGAACAGAGGGGACTATACACTGCACAGCTGAGGCACAGCCACTACCTCACAAACTGTAGCTCAACGCAGTGAATCCCTGGGAAAGGCTGTCCTGGCTACTCTAGATTAAGCTATCCTATGTCAGCTCCAGGGGAGGGAACCTGGGAGAAGAGGCCCTAGGCCCGGGAAAGAAGGTCATGGCTCTGTCCCCTAGAGCCCTGACCCCACTATGAACTCACCTTGGCAAGTCACTTGCCCTCTCTGACTCTCCCTCTCTTTCCCTCCCCACCCCACCTCCACACCCATCTCCTGTACTGAGTTAGAACCAGATAGTCAATGGTGAGCCTCCACAAATGGAACCATTCTAGACCAAATGTGAGCCTTGTGACTCCACCTTGGGCCAGACCCCACTCAAGGCACAGGGCAAGAGATGCTGACTAACTAGAGATACAGTCCTGTCTGCTCGCACCACATGCTGATTCAAAGAACAGTGGTCAGACCTGTTTTTCAAAAGCCAGAAGATGGTTGCACAGCCAAATCCCGTGGCCACACTGAGATGGGACGCTGGTTTGGGCAAAGAAGCCAGGAAGCCACTGTTACAACGGCCATCCTGCCATGTGACCAAGTGGCTCACAGCTCGGGGCTCAAAGACAAGGGCAGGCCCTCCTTCCATCCACTGACAGCCTGCAACAAAGGAGAAAACAGCATTGAGTGGGTATCGCATGTCCTTGGATCTTCTCTGCAATGAATTTACAGCACGACATTCCCCTTGGGACAGGGCTTCATTCACACCTGGGTCTGAGAGCAGAGTGGCTGGGTGACCTTGATGGGGGAAGAGCCACTAGCCAATCACATCAAGTAGGGGTGTGGCTACTGGGACCCCAGGTAGAAAATTGGGAGAACACAGGTACGCGCTCTCTCCATGCGGTGTCCGCCAGAAGGATTGGATCACGACTTGGGTAGAGTGAGTTCCCCTTTTTTCTTTCATTAAAAATACCTGTTTCTATTGAGCTGGCTTGGTTATTGATTTGTGCTGACTTGATAATTCATCATCATGACCTCACTCACTTCTCCTGTGTGTCTCACCTCTGTTCTCCCCCGCATCTCAATGTTCACTCTTCTTGTGTGGGGGTTGGGCCTAGGATGGAGTGGGTGGGTGGGTGAGAAAGGGTTGGTTAGACTGGGTATTTTGAGACAGGGTCTAGCTCAGGACTGGTCTCAAATTTGTGATCCTCCTACCTCAGCTTCCTGAGTGCCAGAGTAATAACCGTACCCTGACTTGATTTGGTTTGATTACTAAATTCATCTCTGACTTGATACAGCATCTCCCCCATCTCATAAGAGAAGACATTTAACAAACTCTTAAGGTCCCTTGTTTATCCTGTCCTTCCAACCTTCATCATGACAAAATTTTCTAGGTTTGATACGAGATAGATCACCCAGAAGTTTTCTCTTTTCTTTTGTTCTGAGCTAATTGACTGCTTATTTGTTGGGCTAGAGATAGAACCTAGGACCTACTGAATACTGAGCACATGTTCTACCACTGAACACATTCCCATCCCCAAATTAATTATTATTTTTTTGACATTAAAGAGGTCTGACCAAGCTTATTTCATCTATCTCTTCTTTTTTTTTTTTTTTTTTTTTTTTTTTTTTTTTTTTTTTTTTTTTTTTTTTTTTTTTTTTTTTTTCGAGACAGGGTTTCTCTGTAGCTTTGGGGCCTGTCCTGGAACTAGCTCTTGTAGACCAGGCTGGCCTCGAACTCACAGAGATCTGCCTGCCTCTGCCTCCCGAGTGCTGGGATTAAAGGCATGCACCACCACCGCCCGGCGCATCTATCTCTTCTATTATAAAATTCCCTGTGCTCTGACTTAAACACTTTAACCAAACTGCTTTCAGTGCAGGTCCTCCTGCATCTGCAGTCCTCCCTGCCTCAGGATGCTCTTCATATTCTCAAAGTTGATGGCAGCTTGATCCATTGGAACAGTCTAGGTCCAAAGTTCCTTTCCTTCGCTGTTTAAAACCATCATCTGTGGTAGATTCCCATACATCCTTTGCTGTATCTCCTATTAAGCAATATCTAATATTATTCTTTTAGTTATGGCCTTACCTGGTGACTTATTTGACTGAAAGAATATGGATAAAGTCTTAATTAAGACCATCCAAGGCTAGGTTATAAGAAGTGTGGCCAAGGCAGAAGAGATAGCTCAGTGGGTAAAATCAAGCAAGCAAGCAGACTTGAGTTCAAATCTACACCCAGGTAAAAACTGGGCATGGCTACCACCCCAATAGAGATGGGTAGGTCACTGGGGCACACTAGTCAGCTAGCCCAGTGGAAAGGGTTAGCTTCGGATTCAGTGAGAGGCTGTGGGTGGCAGGACACTCAACAGCAGTATCCTTAAGCACCTTGGTGTGGAACTGCTCCCTGGCTGCCAGGACCCCTATGCGGGCTGCACACTGACCAAGGGTGAAGTGGACTGCTTCCTCAGCCACTACTCCATCTGGGAAGAGGTGGTTGTCAAGGGCCTGGCCAGGGTTGTGGTGTTTGAGGATGATGTCCACTTTGAGGACAACTTCCAGAGGCAGCTGGAATGGCTGATGGAGGATGTGGTGACTCAGAAGCTTTTGTGGGATCTGATCTACCTTGGCCGGAAGCAGGTGAACCCTGAGGAGGAGGTGGCCATGGAGGGTTTGCCTAGTCTGGTGGTGACTGGATATTCCTACTGGATATTAGCATACACCTTGAGCCTGGCAGGCACTCGCAAACTGTTAGCCTCCCAGTCTCTGCAACGCATGCTACCTGTGGATGAGTTCCTGCCCATCACGTTTGATCAACACCCAAATGACCAGTACAAGGCACACTTCTGGCCTTGGGACCTCCAAGCCTTCCCAGACCAGCCTCTGCTTGCCTCTCCCACCTACTATGTGAGACATGCTGAGTGGCCCAGTGACATAGAGACATCTTCCCCCTGGGATGATGACAGTGGCCACCTCATTAACTGGACTGGCTCTCAAAAGACTCTTCATGGCCCCCACCTGCACCTGGCTGGCAGCAGTGGATATAACCTCCATCCTCACCCCAGGGATGAGCTCTAGGTGAGGCTGGGCCTAGAAGAGGACCAGTCTATTTATTTCAAAAACTAATGTGAAGGACCAGTAAGATGGCTCAGTGGATACAGGTGCAGGTCACCAAGCTTGATGATCTGAGTTCAGTCCCTGCATCCATATGGTGCAAGGAGACAGCTGACTCCTACAGGTGTCTTCTGACCACCACACATGGTCAGAATGTGGTCATGGTATACACATTTGTGCCCACGCATGCACAAACACACACACCCAAAGGGTTGTCACTCCCATCTCTCTCAGAGAAACCAGCATCCAGGTACAAAGCCCAGATACCCTGCAGCCACTGTGCCAGAAAGCACATAAGCCACATGTAGACATCTAGCAGACATTCCCAGGGGAGCTGGCCTTGCAGCCTTCCTCATAAAGATACCAGGCACTGAGAAAGGCCATCTTGAGCCATCCTGAGGAGTCTGTCCCCCAGATGAATACTAGCAAGCAGCCTCCTTCAACACCATGAGTCAGTCAGCTGTGAATATTATGCAATAGTATAGAGAATACTTAGGCTGTAACATTAAGTGAAAAACCGTTACATACTAATGTAGTTCCTGTATGAGCTCTGGTATGCTTTTAAAAAGTAAGCCTCAGACTGATTAGCATAAGCACGCACACACCAACACACACACTCAAACAAATAAAATGCAACAAAAACTAAAAATTGCCTTTATAGAAAGTAGGCTGAGAGAAAGGACACTTAGTCTAAGTCATTATATTAAGGTAGTGGAACTAGAAATGATTTTTGTCTTTATTTTTCTAACTTTTTAATTAATGTTTAATGATACGTTAATGTTAATTTTCATGATCATCATTATCCTGGATATTAATAAATTATACAAAAATGGAAAAAAACAGAGTCAGTCAGAAAGCATCCTGAGATGTAATGGAGTGGTAGCTATCTCTAAATCACTAAGTTTGGAGATAATTTGTGCTGCAGAAACAGAGGCAGGAATCCAAAATCTCATCCCACTGTACTTCCCAGAGAGAATTGCTGTAAGAAAATGTCCAGAGGTCATCTGTTCCTTTTTATTTTGTGTGACCTGAGGCTCTATGAGCTTTTAAGTTTTCTGTCCTCAAAAGTTCACTAGAACATAACTAGCTGTGGGGTTTGGTACACATTCCTTGGGCCCTTTCAGTCTGGGGTATTCTATCTGATTTCATCAATTAGGGAAAGTTTTTCTTCATTATTTCTTCATATATTTCCTCCTCTCCACTTTCATTTTTCTTTCTCATATTATTTAGATGTTAGTGCTTCTGTTTATAGCCTCTGCCTCTCTTGAATGGATGGACAGATGACAGGTAAATGACAGACAGACAGATAGATGATAGACGGATAGATAGATGATAGGCAGATAGATAGATCATAGACAGATAGATGACAGATGATCAGATGACATATAAATTATATACAGGTAGATAGATGAAAAATAGATGATAGATATCCTTTCCATCTTCCTTCTGACAGTTTTCAGTTTTAATAACTGCTTTCATATGTATTTGTGAACTCTTGTGTGCACATGCATGTGTACATCTGCATGCCACAGCAAGTGTGGAGATCAAAGGACAACTTGTAGGAGTTGGTTCCTCCTTCTGCCATGCGGGTTCTGGGAATCAAACTCAAGTTGCCAGACTTGGCAGCAGGAGCCTTTACCCACTGAGCTACCTCACCAGCCCCAGGACAGATCTCAATCTCGTCTTTCAGTCTGATATCTGTTCAGAAGTTTCATCCATTCTATTAATCCCATGTATTACACTGTTTCAACTTCTATACTTTTCAAATCTAATTTTCCTGGTTCTTTTTATATGTTCCTTTGTGCTGCCCTTGCTGACATCATCCCCCCTTCAATACTATGTAGCGTTTGTGATGGCTAGTTGATGTGAACTTAACACAAGCTAGAGCCACTGGAGAGGAGGAAGGCTCAATTGAAAAAATGATGAGGCTGTAGTCAAGTCTGTAGGGCATTTCCTTAATTAGTGCTTAATGGGGGCGGACCCAGTCAATTGTGGGTGTGGCCTCTTGGGCAGGTAGTCCTAGGTTCTACAAGAAAGCAGGCTGAGCCAGGTGGTGGTGGCACATACCTTTAATCCCAGTACTTGGGAGGCAGAGGCGGGTGGATCTCTGTAAGTTCGAGGCCAGCCTGGTCTACAGAACAGGCTCCAAAGCTACAGAGAAATCCTGTCTCAAAAAACCAAAAACAAAAGAAAGGAAGGAAGGAAGGAAGGAAGGAAGGAAGGAAGGAAGGAAGGAAGGAAGGAAGGAAGAAGGCTAAGCAAGCCATGTGGAGCAAACCAATAAGCAGCACCCCTCCATGACCTCTACATCAGCTCCTGCCTCCAGGTTCCTACCCTGCTTGAGCGCCTGTCCTGACTTCCTTTGATGATGAGCTGTGATGTGGAAGCATAAGCCAAATAAGCCCTTTCCTCTGAGTTGCTTTGGCCATGGTGTTTCATCACAGCAATAGTGACCCTAGACAGTGTATCAAGCTAAATTTTGTAGACTGGGTCTCACTGTGCAGCCCAGGCTAGCCTCTATCACACCATCTTCCTGCCTGGGTCTCCTGAGTGCTAGGATTACAGGGATGCACCCTACATCTAGTTTATATCGAACTCATTTTATGTTCTTTGTGTCCCATTCTGTGAGTTCTGTCTCATCCAATCAGACTAACCCAGGGCAATATTTTTCTTGAGGAATAGAACTGTTCTTCACGCGTCTGTTATCCTGGCCTACGAGCTCATTGTCCCAGCAACACTGGCTAATCTGCTCGGGAATGTCAGTGGCCCAGGTATTGCCCTAAGGTCTAGAGAAGGATACATGGATCCTGAGTAGATCCACAGGTAATCTGTCTCTGTGCCACAAATTATCTCCTCATGCCAGGGCATCCCAGATGGCCCCCAAGAATCTTGAGACTCACCAACTCTTGAACTGGATGGGACAACTTCTTTTCTCTAATGCTTTGGTTACATCCCTGAAGACACCTGTGTTCCCGTAGGACTATGGTGGGCTAGAGAAGCCAGAATTCCCCCTCCTGACTGGTTGTCTCTTACTCAGCCCAAGCCAACACACACACGTGCACACATACACGCACACACACATATACCAGCTCTAATGAGTCCCTATTACCCCAGGGTCTCTTACAGTGTTCTCCCATTTTCTTTGTAGTTTTTTTTTTCCTCTTATGATTCATCTGAAACCAGTCCTGGGGACAAAGGGTCACATTAGCCAGTACCTTGGTGACAACTATCTGAAAGTTCAGAATTAGAAAGCCCTTGGAACTCTAGACCCCTGGATCCTAATGTTTCTGACACTTCTATTCTAGCAAAACCCAGGGTTAAATTAAGGTTCTGGTTAGAGTCCTGTGTGTTGTCTGTGTGATACTGTCTACACTAAATAAGGTAATACATGAAGAGCACTCAGAACACTGCCAGCACATGGAGAATGCTCAATAATACTAGAGAAGGTGATGCCGATGATAAACCTTTCTCTTCTGTGATAGGTCAGACTGGAATTTCTCCCAAAACCCATGTATTAAAGGCTTGTTGAGAGGTGGTAGAAACTTGAAGGTAGGACCTAGAGGGAGATCTTAGGTCATTAAAGGTGCTTTCTCAAAAGAGATTGTGGGGGGCTGGAGAGATGGCTCAACAGTTAGGAGCACTGGCTGCTTTTCCAGAGGTCCTGGGTTCAATTCACAGTGCCCATATGGTGGCACAGAATCCAGTACCAGGTGATGCCATGCCCTCTTCTGGCCTCAGTGGGCACTGCATGCCCATGGTATACAGCCATTCAGGCAAGCACTCATGTACATATAATAAAATAAATAAAATCTCATAAAAATGTAAAGAGAGAGATTGTGGGGCATTAATTTATTCTCTGTCTCCTCTACTTCTCAATCACGAGGTGAGAAGTTTATCTCTCCCACAAATTTCCACCATGACACATCACTATAGGCCCAAAGCAATTCACTGGAACCTCCAACAGTGTGAGCCAAAATGAAGCTTCTCTCTGTGTAAGCAACAGAATGTTAACACGGCTTCTATGGTAGTATGAATGTCACTGGATAAGGAGTGGCACTATTAGGAGGTATGGCTTTATTGGAGTATGTATTGTCTTGTTAGAGGAAGTGTGTCACTGTAGGGGTAGGTTTTGAGATTTCCTAAGCTCAGAATAATGTCCAGTGTCTCAGTTGACTTCCCGTTGCCTGCAAGATGTAGGACTTTCAGCTACTACTCCAGCACCAAGTCTGCCTGAACACTGCCATGCTCCCCGTCATGATGACAAAGGACTGAACCTCTGACACTGTAAGTGGGCCATCCCAATTAAATGTTTCCATTTGTAAGAGTTGTCATGATCATGGTGTCTCTTCACAGCAATAGAAACCCTCACTAAGACAGCTTCTAAGCCTACCCTGGGCCTCAGGGTTTTCCAGAAGTCTTTGAAAAAAGATAGCATACCTCCCTTAATATCTTCTCCTCAGATATGACTGTTTCTCATGTCTCCATGCAAATTTAATTACAACTAGTGCAGCAGAAGAGGAAAAGAATGCTGACACAATGTGCCAGTCCAGAACAGCTCACAACAACTGACCACACTCAAGACAGAGGTCGGAATCTGTCCCCAGCTGCAGAACACTGACACAATGTGCCAGTCCAGAACAGCTCACAACAACTGAACGCACTCAAGACAGAGGTCGGAATCTGTCCCCAGCTGCAGAATGTTGCCTGCCAAGCAGGGTGGAAGTTTCATGTCTGTGTCTAATATCAGACCCCAGATTTGTGACCCAAGGTCATTATACTTTTCTATACAGTTACTCAAAGAGAACAAAAGAATGAGAGTGACCTGCCCCTCTCCATTTAGCGCCAGGTTATAACACACACATGGTGACTGCATCATATACTGACGAATGTCTAATGGGCATCATAATAGACACTGCTCTAGTCTAGTCTCTGAGCACAAAGTAATGAACAAGCCCATTGCCTCCATGAAGCTTATATGCGAGGCTGGAGACAGAGTATAAACAAGCAAAGATATGATGCCAGGTACTTTTAGTTGCTGTGGAAAATGTGCAAAGGGGGAAGGGGAAAGACAGTGGTAGGTTAATGGAGGTGGTGCGGAAGTCCTCTCTGAAGTGACATGTGAAGAACATGAATAGAGTAAGGGAGTGAGCCTTACAAACAGCTGGAGAGAGGGCTCAGTGGTTAAGAGCTCTGGCTGCTCTTCCAGAAGTCACAAGTTCAATTCCCATGGTGGCTCACAACTATCTATAAGGGGATCTGATGCCCTCTTCTAGCCTGCAGATGAACATGCACACAGAGCACTCATACATAAAATACATAAATAAATCTTTAAAAAATAAAAATTGGCTGGGGACTTGTTTCAGATAGATGGAGCAATGGCTGTGAAGACTCTAAAGGAACCTTGTCAAACAGTCTGTCAGTATTCCTGGCATGCAGCATAGCAGAGAGGCAGGTTACAGGCCAAAACTTAGACATCAGGGACCTACAGCATCTGCCTGGTGTCCAGTTAAGTTCCCCTGGGAGGCGGGGATAGGAATGGGCACTTCCTCCTATGACAGCCTCCTCCACAGCGGCAATGCCACCTGAATCTGTAATGAGATCTGGCACCCTCTTCTGGCCTGCAGGCATATATGCAGACAGAACACTGTACACATAATAAATACTTTTTAAATAAATAAATATAGTAATTCACTGTATGCGGCAATTTGTTTGTTTATTTATTTATTTGCCATGTTTTGTCTACATGTATGTCTGTGTACCACATGCATGCAGTACCTGTGGAGGCCAGAAGAGGGCATTAGATTTCACAGGAATGGGGCTACAGAGAGATATAAGCTGCCATATGGATGCTGAGCCTTGATTATGTGATTGTTATACCCACATATAAAAAAAAATAAAGCAGGATGCTTCACAGACCTAATAATCAGTATGTAAACCTAGGAAGCCTGTCCCAGAATCTGACTCAGCAGAAGCCTTTCTCTTTCCCTCTTTCACTCCTTCTTCTTTCTCTTTGCTAAAGAGCTATTATATTTTAAAGCTTGTAACAACACAATGATAAATGAAAGCATTCTCAATTTAAAAAATGTTCAAATATTACAGAGAGGGCAAAAGTCTTGCTTGGGCAAAAGTCTCCACTTAGTTGCAACCCCCTTCTTATCACTGTGCATTCTTACTGGGTGACTGTCTATTGTTGACCTTCACACAACAGGTTTTGTTTTGTGTGGTTGACCTGGGTGTGTTTGTTTAAATAATAATAGTCTATTGTGTCTATTGCTGCCCAGCAACACGTCTTGAGTCCTCTGTATGTCAATATGCTTGAATGTACCTATTCTTTCTAACTACTAAACATCATCCCACGTCATGGTCCTGACTGATATATGCAATGAGTCCCCACAGATAAATAGCAGTTTTACCACTATAAGAAAGATGCAGTGAAGTACTTCTCGTGGACCAGTTCCCAGGAGTATAACTCCTAAGGCATAGCAGCCACCCTTTTTTAACAGGCCTTGCCAAGCTGCCCTACAAAAGAGCTCTGTTAATTCACACTATTTAAATACTAACTGCAGTATTTATAATAAGCCAATTTCCCACCCCTTTGACAACTCTTGAGATTCCCAGGCCTTTTGATTTCTTTCAGCCCAGTGGATGGAAAACAATGTCTCATGGTTGTTGACATCTGCATTCTCCTAATTGCGGATGGCACCGAGCATCTTGTCCTCTGTATTTCCCCTTCCAGGAATTGTTTGTCAGGGACCCTTGGTCCATCTGCCTTTTCTTCGCCTGATGTTTGTCCTTCACCTACTCTGCATTGGCAAATGTTTTTGCCCTGTCTGCAGATTGCCATTTAGCTTTGCTTTATGGCCCCTACTTTTCTCCTTCTTTTATTGAGCCTGAAAGTGGACTCTAAAAACAGGCCTAACCACAGGCCTCTCAGAAAATGCCAGTCACTCTCAGTCCTCCCACTTGCTCGCCTGTGTCCTCACTTTAGTACTTGGCCTGCTGCTCGAGTTGCAGGTGCCTGACCATGTTGGCTGTGTTCTGGAAGATACAGGCTTCTACAGGCAATTCCACATCTCTCAGGGGGACCAGCACATGGCCTTCATGTGGTAGGTACTAAAACCAACCTGAATTGTGGCCACCATTAAAAATGGCACAACTCGATCCCAAACCTGACTTTGCTGGACTCCATCGTCAGGAATCAGCAGCAGCAAACTTGCTTCCTCTTTCCCAGAAGTAGAAAGCAAAACAAGACGGCAGGCTGGCTCCGTGAAATTTTAAGCAGTTCTTCCAACAATGTGGCTGATGGTTTGTGTGGTTGGTACAGAATCCAGGAGACTCAGAGAAAGGAAGGCAGATGACCAGACCACAATCATTAGATCTCTGCTCCCCCCTTTAGAAAGGGTTTTAGTATTAAAAGGACATTTATTCTTGTTAATGAAGAATACGAGAATTTAAAAAGCTTTTACAACCTAAGACTGCCTAGGAGAGGTCAGCTCTGGCGCCCTCATTGGCCTTCTGCTGCTTGGAGCCAAGCAGCTCACTTGTCAAAAGTGACCTGATAACAGGCAGTCAAGGGAGCAAGGGGCTTCTACAGATACCCAGCCATGTCTGGGGCAAGGCTCAGAGGACACATCACTGGATGAGGAGAGTCACCATTCACTCAGCCCAGGGCACCTGAGTCCCTGACTTTCTAGGCAGACAGGAGTGAATCCAGCATCCCACCCTCTTAACCACATCACCCATCAACCCCAAGCAGCCATTTCTCTGCCTAAAAAATCTGCACTCGGCCACCTGAAATGCCATGTGTCTGCGTCTGGGAGGTGCAAGAGTCCATCTCAATGAATAAGAGCACCCATCTGCGCCCAAATGGTAATGTTCCTGAGGTTGGATGGTTTTATAAACTACCCTTTCTAGTGTATGTTTATATGATATTTTCTATAATTTTAAAAAAGGAATGCCTAGCAATCCAGGGAGCTGGTGACTTCCTGTAAATTCTATTCCTTCTGTGGACATTCTGTTGGGAAGTCCCCCCCCTTCACTGTACCACTGCCTTCCTGTGGCTCTGTTCTTCTGAGAGACTTTGTAGGCTCAACCACAATTGCCACCGCATGGCCAGAGCATGTTGTTCTAACCTCTCTGAACTTCCTGCTCACCTGCACAGTGGTGACAGTCACACTCATCATAAAGCTGTTGGGAAAGACGGATGAGGTCATGCAGGTGGCATCCTTACCCTGACACCTGGCACCTGAAGTGCTTGCTGTTCTCCTGGCACAGTATTCCCCTGAGGGCCACACAGAACGGGTTGCCACCTTTGCCCTGTGGCCAGCCTTCATAAGATGAAGACAAAGTAATGCTTTGCAGGCACATGATTAGCATGCACGAGGCCTTGGGTCCCATCCCCAGGACCAACTGACAAGAACACAGTAACAATAATAATGTTTTGCCCACTAAAGTGATAGTAACTAGAATTAAGTGAAATTATGTAAAGATTAGAAACTATACCCAGCTGGGGCTGGTGGCACAAGCTTGTAATTACAGCTACTTAGGACGCTGGAGGATCCTAAGTTCTTTGCAGTCTGCCTGAGCTATTGTGAGTTCAAGGACAGCCTGGGTAATTTACCAAGTCATTAATAAAAAGTCAAAAACAAGAACTAGGGCATAGTTCAATGATAGAATACTTGCCTAGCACATATCAAGTGAGGTCCTGGGTTTACATGGAAGTAGAGGCAGGAGGGTCCGGAGTTAAAGACATTAAACTTAGCTATTTAAAGAGTTTAAGGCCAGACGGAGCTACATAAGACTGAGTCTTAAAAATAAATAAATAAAATAAAAAACTATACCCAGGGCCAGCAAGATCATTGAGCTGGTAAAAGTGCTTCCCACACAAGTCTAGCCATCTGAGCTCCATCCCCAGAACGTACAATGGAAGAAGAGAATGAAAAGAGAGAGAGAATAAATTAAATTTTAATTTTAAAATACTCAGATTCCAGTTCTCTCTGCTTGGCGTTTTGTCCAGTTATAGCAGGCACAATAAAAGAAGGCTATATGAGATCCTCTCTACTGAGTCCCAAAGAAATGCCAAAGTCACTTTCTCTCCAGCTGTCCACAGGCAATATAATGGATGTGCGAGCAGACAGTTTGAGCCTTCACTACACATTTGGCCCAGACAAAATGTACACAAAACAACAGGAGATAACATATGATATTTTGTTCTGAGGAGCAAGGCACTATGCCCATGCCAGGACAACCTGACCCTCGTCCAAGAGTCCTTTACCACCCTGTTCTTAGTCTGTTAAGTGACCACAACATGAGATCATTACCCACATGGAGCATACCTTGACCTGATTTCCAAAATAGGATGCCATGCATCTGTCCAGACACTCCGATAGCCCCGACTCTCTGGAGCTGCTGCCGGGGGAGGGCATCAAGGCACTCATTTAGGGCTTGGATGATTCTAGTCACATCCTGCTCCCGGCCCTGGAAACAGAACAGGACAAGGTGGGCATGGGCAGACAAACAAACAGACCAAGGAGGGAGGACCTCCAGAGATCTCCTAGAGAGAGGACTCCTCCAAGGGCCATTGCCAAGATACGGAAGTGAAGGATCTGGTTAGCTCCAGCTTAGCCCAGCCAGAGACTATCCATCAACGGCCCACTCCCCACCCCCTGAGACTGTCCATCAAAGGCCCACTCCCCACCCCCTGAGACTGTCCATCAAAGGCCCACTCCCCACCCCCTGAGACTGTCCATCAAAGGCCCACTCCCCACTCCCTGAGACTGTCCATCAAAGGCCCACTCCCCAGCCCCAGGGAAGAAGCCACAACTCTGGACTGTTCAGCAACACACCAGGCTCTGCTGAAAAAAAGCCTGTTCCACAGTCAGCAAGAGAAATAAGGAGGGGGGGTCTCCTTATAAGGAATGTGGAAGGGTGGGACAGAAGCAGAGGAAGAGACTGGCAATGCAGAGACAAATGAAATGCCCCTTCCTCCCCTCCAATCTAAGTTGGCTAGACTGAATGACTGGAGACAGACTCAACAGGAGAAAAAGCAAGTCAATTTATTAACAAGCAAAAGGACAAAAAAAAAAAAAAGATCACAGCATGGAAGAGAATCAGAAAATGCAGGACCATTGAAGTTTACATTACCCCTTTTTATAGGAATGAAGGAAAGAAAGACTAGGGAATGTAGAGAAATTAGAAAAGTCTTGTTGGGCTGGAGAGATGGCTCAGAGGTTAAGAGCACTGACTGCTCTTCCAAAAGTCCTGAGTTCAATTCCCAACAACCACATGGTGGCTCACAACCATCTGTGATGAGATCTGGTGCCCTCTTCTGGCCAGCAAGCATACAGACAGACAGAACACTGTATACATAATAAATAAATAAATCTTTAGAAAAGTCTTGCATGATAAGGGGAGGAGCAGAAATTAGCTGGTAAGATGAGTCTCTTTGAAACTCGAATGAACCCAAAGGATGGAAATTAATCGCCAGAAAGGGAAGTCCATGCAGGAGGGCTCCATCCCTTGGTCTTCCTGACTGAGCCTAAGGGTGAGATTTCATGGGAGATGGAAGGCAGGTCTAGCACCTTTGTAGGTTGGTCTTTGGGGGGAACAATGAGAGGAAAGTGGGGCGGGCAATGTTGCTTGCTGTCCAGGCTGCCTCTGAACTCCCGCCCCAATAATCCCCATTCCAGCCTTGGCCTCCCAAGGACTTGGAAAGCAAGGCTCATGCCCAGATTGCAGCCTGCTCTTGGCACATCTGAGAAAAAAACCTCTCTGTGTGTTTGGGTCAGGAGAAAACTTGGTTAGGACATTTTCATTTCCCCTACACTAGCTTCCTCAACAAAGATGCCATAATGGGGGAATATCATCCTTTGAGCCTCAACACAGGGAAGATGTGGTCAAGAGAGACCCACAAGACCAGGTGCAGTAGAGCATGGAACATGCTTTTAATCACAGCACTGAAGAGGCAAAGACCAGTAGATCTCTGTTAGACCATCCTAGTCTACATAGAGAGTTCCAGGGCAGCTAGGACTATGTAGTGAGACCCTGTCTTAAGAACAAACCTCCAAAAGACTAGAGTACTATCAGATAAGCCCTAGCAGAAGGAATGTCTGAGCCTAAGAGTTTGAGACTAGTATGTGCTAGTGAGACATAGTCTCATAGTGAGATCTCATTTAAAATAAAATAAACAAATGAGTCTGAGGCTGGAGAGAGAGCTCAGTCAATAAAGTGCTTGCCATGCAAGCGTAAGGACCTGGTTTTGAAACCAAGCACCCACACAGAGAAGCTGGGCACAGCAACATGTGCCTACAATTTCAGTGTGTTGCAAAGCAAGAACAACAAACTCTCTGAGGCTTGCTGGAAAGCTTCAGGCTCAGTGAAAGATCCTGTCTCAGAAAATCAAGTGAACAAATGAAGGAAAACACCCAGCATTCATCTCTGGCTTCTACATGCACACATATGCACACCCACCCATATACACATGAATGCCTACCTATACCACACATGCACACACATACACACACACATATCTTAGCCACTAAGGCATGTACAACTCTTACAGAAGACCCAAGTTGGACTCCCAATACCCACATTAGGCAGCACCCACTTTGGGGGCCTACAACCACCTAGTAACTCCAGCTTTGGTTGGAGCTGACACCTCTGACCTCCATGGATACTGGCACTCACATGCACAAATCTACACATGGACATGCATGAATACACATAATTTAAGTAAAGTAAATTTTTAATGCAAAATAGAGGGGCTGGAGAGACGGTTCAGCAGTTAAGAGCACTGGCAGCTCTTCCAGAGGTTTTGAGTTCAAGTCCCAGCAACCACATGGTGGCTCACAACCATCTGTAAGTGAAATCTGATGGCCTCTTCTGGAATAAAGGTGTACATGCAAATAAAACACATATACATAAAATAAATAAAATTTTTTTAAAATTTAGTACCAAATACAGAGAGGAGTGTGGCTCAGTGGTAGAGCATTAGCCTAGAATCTACCAAGCCCTGGGTTCTATTCTGCATATGAAAAAACTCTGATTAAAAATACAAAATACAGTTGGTGGAAGAACCCATTCTTACCAGTTACAAGGCCTTGGATTCAATTCCAGGAAAAAAAGAACAAAAAATAAAGTCATGAAAATTAATCAGAGTTTAATCTAAAACCATATTAATACCAGTAAAAGTCAAGAGACCCTAGTAGATGACACCATAGAAAGAATACAGGAGTTGGACAGGTTAAAGCTGAGCCATTGGCCTTAAAAGGGGAAACACATTTTAAAGTTGTACAGCTAAAGAAATGTCAAGTATGGGTCAGGGGCTACAGCTTGATAGTAGAATGCTTGCCCAGCAAGTGCAAGCTTCAGTCTCCAGGACCAAACGCAAAAAAGAAAAGAGCAACTCAAATGAAGAAACGCGTTCAAATGGGAGGGGTGTTACTCAACTTCAAAAATGGGGACTGATAAGATACAAACCTAAGAAATCCAGGCTCTGTAACACACAGAGCTTAAATTATCAAGTCCCCACTGGAAACCACAAATGGGACCTCAAAGTTCTATCTCATTCCAGTAGTAGGCTCAGACTTAGGCTTATCTTATCCTGAATCACTCAGTATGATGACGCTTTCTTACTGTGTAGGGGCTCAGGGAATGATGTCCCTTAGAACATAGCAATTTGGTATATGCTGAACAATTTGATCTCAATGGAACTGGGAGGCCTTAAAAACAAGTTCAGACTCGAGACCCTCCAACACTCTAAATTTCAGTAGACTAAAAGGCCTCATGAAGGTCACCTACCAAAGAACTCTAGATGCCTCATTGTTTCTCAGTGGATAAATTAACTTTCAAAGTAGAAAGAAAGAACTACATATACTCAGAAAGAATTACATACACTCACATATGTATGAATCATACCTATGCTACTAATATTTGTTACTTCAAAGTCTTGGGATACTTAATATCTGAAATAAATTGATTACATTTAAAAGAATTACTTTGGGGGTTGGGGACTCAGCTTAGCCATAGAGTGTTTGCCTAGCAAGTGCAAGGTCCTGAATTTGATCCCCAGGATGAAAAAGAGGAAGAAAGAGAAAAGGAAAGGAGAAGAGGAGGGGAAGAGATGGATAAGGGGAGGGGGGGGTTGGGTATGACACTGAGCTCAGAGCCTCCAATGCAAACCAAGAGGCTTTGGAGCTTATGTCTTACATGAATACCTTCACTACACATAAGTGTACTTGTCTTACCATCTACTCAGCTCTTGTCCTTCCCTATAGGACTCTTCACTGCTCCATCCCACTTGCCCATTGGAGCGCCCACTTTTCTTTGGTTTTTGAATGTGAATTCAGAGTGAGCAGAACTCTGGACCTTCCCAATTGCAAGTCCAAAACCCCCAAATAAAGTCCTTTGGCTTTTGTACATTCTGGGAGTGTTTGTTCCTATATTTCCTTGTATGTGTACCTAAACAAGAAAGTAGACTGGGTGAGTAACCACAGTTTAAAGCATCTAAGAGGTCCTGGAAAGAAGCTCAGTGGCTAAGAGCACTGGCTGCTCTTGCAGAGGACCCCACTCCAATTCCCAGCACCCACATGGTGGCTCACAACTGTCTGTAACTCCAGTCCCCAGGGCATCTGAAACCTTTTTCTGGCCTCCACAGGCATCAGGCACATATGTAGTGCACATACATTGAGGCAAAACAATCATACACATAAAATAATTAATTAATCTTTAAAAAACTAAGAGAGTTAAGGATATAAGCCAGCAATATATTTGTCCAGCATTCCCAAGACCCTAGATTCGATCCCCAGAAAGAAAGAGAAATGGAGATGGGAGGGATTTTTTAATAAATAAACATCTGAGATATTTCCTTAGCTAAAAATGGAACTAAGTATTATTTAAAGGCCATCAGAAGTTTTCAAAATGGCATATTTTGTTTGATATGTCTGAGATTCATACTTTAAAAATGTTAGGCAAGGGCTATCTGTGACATTATAGCCCCACCCCATTCTTCATTTTGTTTGGGTTTTTTGTTGTTGTTGTTGTTAGTTCTTTTTACATTTACTTATTTATTGTGTCTGTGTGTACTGAGAGGAAAGCATACATACCACAGGAAGTCAGAAGACAATTTGCAGGAATTGGTTCTCTCCCATCATGTGGATTCCGGGGATAGAATTCAAGGATAGAATTCAAGTCATTAAACTTGCCAGAGGCGCCTTTATCTTCTGAGCCATCACAACAGCTCTAGATACTTTTTTGTTGTTTTTGTTTTGTTTTCTCAATGTTACTTACTAATGAAACAAACTTTACAAGTTAAATTTTAAAACGTAGCAAGTTCTGGGAAAGCTAGGGCTTCACAGAAAAACCCTGCCTCAAAAAAAAAAAAAGAAAGAAAGAAAGAAAGAAAGAAAGAAAGAAAGAAAGAAAGAAAGAAAGAAAGAAAAGAAAAGAAAAAAAGAACTCAGGTCATGGTCTGGAGACATCACTCAGCACTTAAGAGTGCTTGGTGCTTTTTCAGAGAACAGGGGTTCAATTCCAACACCCATATCAAGTGGCTCACAACTGCCTGAAACTCCAGTTCCAGAGGATCTAACATCCTCCTCTGTCCATTTTTAAGGCACTACACACACACTCTCAAACACAGACACATAACGAAATAAATAAATCCTTTGCTAAGACCTGGGGCTCTAAATTTCATAAATTGAAAATGCATTTTGATTCCATCTAAAATAAGGTATTTGGGCACACAAAACTCACATCAAATACAAAATAAACTAGCCTTTAGCATGGCTAAAGGACTTGAAAGATCCATGGAAAGTTCAGAGAAGGGGAAGAATGTGACTCAGAAATAAATGCCATTGTATGTGCTGTGGAAGGCTTTTGGGCTGGAGAAAGCATGAGAAGGCTGAATCTTTGGGCTCTTTGGTTTCCTCCTGGGAGTACACCTGCCCTCCTGGGAACAAACCCAAAGCTTGGACAAGACAGGTCTTGGCCTAACAAGTAAACCAAAGAGGAGCTGGGGAAGGGGTGGATGGAGGCTAGAGCACATCCTGATCATGTAGCCCCTCACCCTAACAAGGAGTCTTCCACTGTGCCAGTGAATGTGCACAGCAGTGAAAAAAACAGAGGGGCACATAGCTCTGTGTGTGATCTCGGCAGAGAGGGTAGGGGTGGAAGAAGAAAGTAAGGGGACATTTGTTTAGGACACTGTCCAATATGGCAGCCATTAGCCATGTATCCAATCTGAACTAAAGGGCTCAAGTCACATCTGAGGTGCTTTCCCTACAAGAATGAGGACCTGAGACTCATCCTGGAACTGGTGTTTGTTAAAGTCTGGTGCTGTGATGCGTACTTGGAATCCTAGCACTGGGGAGGCGGAAATAGGCTGACGCCAGGGGCTCATGGAACAGCTGGCCAGCCTACTTGTCAACCTCCAAGCCAGTGAGAAACACTTTCTCAAAAAGAAAAAAGTCAGGGGGACGCGATTGAATAAAACCTGAGGGCTGAAGAACACAATGCAAGGTTGGCCTTTGGCATCCACTTACAATCAAATACACAGGAGCATCTAAAGGCACACATGCGGGTTCAGAATTCACATGAATATGCAAAATAGCTCACTAACACATCTCTATCATGGCTTGTTAGATAATGTTTTATATACATTAGGTTAAATAAAATACATGACAAAAATTAATTTATCCCAGTACTCAGAAGGCAGAAGCAGGTAGAGCTCTGTTACATAATATGTTCCTGGCCAGCTAGGTCTACATAGTGGGACTCT